>VUJU01004501.1:0-18330 GCA_009835225.1 Aphis craccivora
AAAGGATTTATAGGTATATTTAACTGGACAATCATATTTTCTAATTTCACTTATATGACTATTATCACTATGTAACTGATCAATACCAAGTTGTTTAATAATGAACATAATTGCTATTTTTTATATAAAATGTTTTATATATGTATATTACAATCAATATAATTATATATATATACATAAAATATTTTTGTTGCTGAACTTAGTAAAAATATAAATTTGATGATTAAAAATTTAATAGATAAAATGTGTTAATTGTTCACAAATAAAAATATTTGATTTAGATCTTTTATTGGAATTATTAGGGATCAAGAGCAGTTCAAATCGATCATTATACAGTTTTATATTTTACAAACAATCTACATAAACTTACATAAATATAGGTTTTATTTAAATTTATTTCGCGTTTAACATACCTACACTAAAGTTCAATTCTTATTTTTATGATTTATATTATAATTTCCTATGCATTCAAAAGATTTTATTTAAACATTTAATTTTTTTTTTTTATACAACGAATAGATTTATTATAACAAACTATATCGTTTGAATAATAAAATTGGTAATGAATTAATTTACAACTCAAATCGGATGGTGAAGTAAAGTAAATTAAAATATTATATATATATATAAATATATTAATAAAAAAGGTTTAAAAATAAAAGATATCAATATCTTAGATACTTGCACATTTTGAGTTTCTGTAAGATTTTATCTGTTATACGTAATTTGATGGTTTTTACATTTTTTTTTTTTTGCCAATTTTTGTGATTTTCAAAGCATAATGATAAATAAACGCATTTGATTAAGATTTAGATTACATTATTTCAAAATAAATAGTAGTGCTCAAGTACCAATTTAATAAGAATTTAAATAAAACAAAATTATTTTCTATTCTAATTTTTAGTTTTTTTTTCTTATATAGGTAAATAAATCATTTAATGGAAATGAGTTCTTATATCTAGCAAATTAATATTTATTTACCTAATATTTACTTATAAAGTTACATTGTGAACTTCCTTATTTATTTTTTCATTTAATTTTAATTTTACATTAGCTACATTAATGGTAAGTTATATTAAAAAATATAGCATAATATATGGAATGATTTGAGTTGTGTTAATAAACATTTAGTATTCAACTAAAAACAAAATGAATTTTAAACAAATAACCAATATTTTCAAATTTAAATTTAAAAATTGTTTATTAATAGTTTTTAAGATGGAATAGCACATTAAATATAAATTCATATATTTGTAAAGAATGAAATTAATCTTTACTAAAATAACTATTCACAAATCTTTTGGATTATTTTATTGGTTTTTCATAGTTCTAATGTTCTAAATACATAAAAGTATATTTTATGAAAAATATTGTATGATTAAAGTCGTATAGATGTATCATTGATTTATTAGATAAAGAATTCAACTATATCAATTGGTTTACTGTAGAATTGATTTGAATAGGTAGGTATTATAAGTGACGCATGACTATAATTGTGTTGGTTCTTTTAGTTCTATAAACAAATTAAGTTTTGTTTACAGTAATTAGGTTTTAATTAATTAAATACTTTTACATTTCGTTTTGTGTAAATACAATGTTTGTAAATCGTTTATAAAATATCTTATACCTAATTAAGAACATCAACGTATTTTCATAGAAACGAATATTAAGTTTAAAATAAAAATAAATAAAAAGTTTGAAATACATTTTATTTTTTACTTTATATTTTATCTTCAATTGTCAGAAAAATTTTCTCGTATTCTCGTATATATTTTTAACATTAATTTTTTTTTTTTTTTATAAATAACATATTAATTTATTAAGTTAATGCCGTTTTCTGGTCTATTTTTTACCCTAAAATATTCAATATATGATAATGGTTAAACATTAAGAATTTAATTATCTATTCGCTCAACAAGGCTGTTTAAATATTAAGATTTGGGTTACGTTTTGGGTACGTATGGAATGGCATACGCGGAGTGAGATTACTGTGAAGCCTCATAAGTCATGACCAATTTCGCTTACATAGCAGATTATCATATTCAAGAAGCAATAGTTTAATGTACCTATAATCTAAATATAGTATTGAGTATACACTTACACAAGCTAGATAAATTAACCAATAAATATAATAATATATTCCGTGTAATTTATACATATTAAATAGATAATGCATTTTCGTATACGGAATAATGATAAAATAAAAAATTTAGTATTTTGGGTTTATTATGTTTGAAATAAAAATGTAATTTTAATTAAAAATAAAACGTTATAAAATAGGACCTACAAAGTCCATAAAAATAAAGTACAAAACTAGTGCATTTTTAGCGATAATTAAATAATTAATAAATACAAGTAATCTATAGTAGCTGGTATTTAATTTAGTTAATTACAGTTATAAGTTTTATCTTTTATCCGTAAAAAATAATAAAATAGAATATCACTAAATTGAAGAATACAAAAGATTATAAGAACTTAGGCTATTATCCATAAAAATAGAAATAATTAATATATTTCGAAGATTAATACAAATTCAAAGAGATGAAAAATATATTCGATTCTTATCTAATAGTATTGGAGTTTTAAATAAAATAGATACATTTTTTTATCATGTAAAAATGTTTATTGACTTAAATACAGGTACAGCCACAATGATTCAACGAAGAAAAATATAATTGAAAAAAATACGCTTAAGTCGTGATTTATACGTATTTATCACCAAGTAAAGAGTAACTGGTCCCATTGAGGGCTAACAGGACTAGGTACAGAAGTGAAAGTCAAAAAACGGTATTTATTTTAAAATAAAATATGACAGAGCTGATGTACACTAATCACATTTTAGGCTTCTCATTTCGCTGAGCCTAGTGGTTTAGTGATCCCTGAGAATTGAGTGAAAATTAAAACGTGTTTTTCTTACAACTAAGCAATGCATGAGAAATGTAATTGGGTAAGTCGGATTAAGTCCTTAGATAATTTTGATAGTGAGATTTCACAGACACACAGCACTTATGTATACACACGTACACGTAACACTGATTTACAGCGTGATTCACCTAGCATGGTTAACTTTATTTTTTATTTAATGATAAATTTATTCAAATTTTAATTTTTTGAAATTTAATTGAATACTATATATCTTCAAACTCTTGAGATAGTGTATACTATAACTAATTTTTATTTTTCAAATAAGCACATTTTTTACTGTAAATAATTTAATAGGTAATTTTTTTAAAAAAAATGTATATATCTTATTTAGAATTTGACCTATTAGTTTCACAACTATCAGCATGTTTATACTGAGGATCATAATTCAAATTTTAAAATTGTAATTCATTTGTAAAATTTCTGTACGAAAATATAATATAAATATTGATAGATTAATATAAATTACTAAAATTTTCAAATCATTATATATATAATATTTTATGATAATATCATATTATGAAGTTACTATCTTTAGTACACATAGTTAAATAAATCATAAATACTCGTTCGAATTTTTGTTTTAATACGTCGAAATTTTAAAAAAAATATTTCTGCCAAATAATTCGATATTGAAAAGTGAGATTTTCATTTGTAAAACAGAAGTTTTTACTCCACATGAAACTCAGCATGAGTAGTGTAAAAAATCTCAGGTTTTAAAAATATATGATATTTAGGTATATTTAAAAATTCCAAAAATCAGATTTTGAATAACTGCATTATTGAAGAAAAAAGTGGTTTGCATGTTTGGTGAATCATTCTGTATACTCTGCTTCTACCATCACGTGCCTATATATATACGGAACGCGTTTGAAAACCCCCATTAGATCACGTTGGAAACGATCAAGACCGCTGAAATGTTTTATTCAACTGCCACCGCGCGCTTTCCTCACACAGTCAAAACCGTACGCCAGTCATATTCTAGACTAAATCGCTTTATTTTGGACGTGTACGGCCAAAACAATAGATATCATCAATATCTGCTCCTTTGCTGTTACCTTCATCTCTTTCTCTTGTAGGTATAGGTAGATATATTGTAGGTTACGTATATATATATATACTTGTTCGTTGATCGTGTATAAATAATTTACAACCGCGTTGCGGTGATTCGATAAGATCCCAGATGATATATATTTATATAAAACGACGAAACGCAATGATGACGACTACGAGGGCAATCATGGATGGCAGTGACAATCGGGGAGGAAATCCAGCGGGAAGTCGATGTTTCTGAGGTGCTGTTATGGGTTTGGATAGAGGACCCCGTTCGTGATGTGAAATTAAGAAGAGATTAACGAAAAACGCGTTTCAAAATCATACACATATTATTTACTTTTTTTTTTTAGATAGGTTTCGTCAATAAGTATTTTTTGATTATCGTACGAAATTTGAGATAACTCACAATCCCATAAATATATCATATTTTTGTCAAAGATCACTTAAAAAATTCAAAGTACAACAAAAAACTTTACCTTTTTCAATGTGGTAACTCTTATGAAATTATTTGTATTTATTTACCATATTCAGTACTATATAGATCAACGGTAGATGAGTTCTTTTTAAAAACAATAATAACTCATTATCATAAAATACATTAATTATTATTATATTTATGTTATATTTTCTTATTGCTGTTATGTATATTTTTTTGTTTTTTTTTTTTTTTTTATAGTAATACTCATTAAACACAAAGTCATTTTAATAACTATTTCTATAGACTTATTTATTGAAACATTAATTTACCTAATTAATTGTGATAATGTAATAGTTGGTTTAATTTAAAATTTGTTTTCATTATTTGAGTTGTATTATATTCAATTATTAACGAACGAACGATTTCATATTCGTTATTTCATATCTTAAATATTATATAAAAATTAGTGTACGTGGCCGATAAATTCGCGTGTTTATATTGTATAATATTATAAATCATTGTATATAATTTTATTTCGAACTTTAAATGGTAAATAGTACTGCGTGTATAGACGTTTTTATAAAACAAAAATTCGATGAAATTAATTACGAAAATGTAGTTAATTTGGTTAAACAATTATGGTAGGTACGAAAAATTGTAATAATTAGTAGGTAGGTACTAATATTTTATTATTTTATTTAACGGTGTAATATATAATAATATTATAATTAATAGGGTAAAATATATAAAAGTACGGAAGTCCGATAAAAAAAGCATGTATAATTTATTCATACGAATTGATATAAATAAAAGTTAGAGGTATTTTATGATCGTTTTTATGTAAAAAAATGATTTTCCAAATTTTCTGCGATAAATTTTACATATTCTATGAGCGTTTATTATCAAAAAATTCATACGGACATATTATATTTTCATAACTTCTTACCATTGTTCCCCCGTATCATAGTCGTCCTAGTCGTTTTGTGCGACAGAAGCATCATTATGACGTATTTTTTGTACTATGTTTCAACAACAATAATTATATAAAAACAAGTGTGACTACATAAAACATATTATATATTTTGCTCGTACGTCTTAAAGTGCTTCTACAATTGTAATTGTGAAAATAAAACGCAAAACGTAACAACTCAAGACTCTTGAATTTTCCTCCATTGTCTTAGTCATGGTCGAAAAGGTTTATCCAAACCAAAGGGTTTGTTTACTTTTTATTTTTAACGAATATTATCTATATTATATGCATGTAAATTAATAACAAAATATATACCTCTCATCAATTAAGTTTATTATATTTTTAATTGTACGCTGATTCATCCCATATTTGTAATATTTGAAATACTGTAATACAGTATCCAATTGTTTAATTCTTTTATATCGATTTAACAAATGCAATATGCGTCGTTTCAATAAAAAATTATGTAGGTACAATAGGTACATACAATATGTTTTACATAAAATAATAATTAATTTTATATGCATTAATATTCTTAAGACATGGTCATGTATATTGAGGTATTTATCAAGTATGACTACCGCCAATTTAAACTTTATTCAAATTAAAAATACCATAATTTTTAATAAATGAATTGTTAAATGATAAAGTGAGGTGAGCACGCTTTGTGAATTACTCTATACATTTAGAGAAACTGCGTCTGATATCCTACACATTAAAATTTTGATTTGTGTTTTTTTAAATGTTAGCAAAAAAAAAATATTAATGGTTTTTTTATGTCTTATTATTTTGATCCTCAAAAACATAATATAAATGGTATTTTTTTCCCAGACGTGCGTTAAAAAAAATATTTTACTTGTAATCGTTATTGTTGTATCAGTAATGCTTTAAATAAAACTATGAATACACGTATTTCACATCAATATCGAGTAACTTCTGCACTTGTATAATAGTATAGTATAACTATAGAAAATAAAAAGTTGTTACTTACATCTGTGCTTGGGTCGCGTAGTGCTGTGTGCGCCGTTATTAGCCACTTCTATATTTTATGAAACAAAAAATTTTTTAGTTAAAACATTGTTAAGAATATCCGCTAATCTATAATTATAAAAAAAATAATAGGATTTTTCAAACAAATCTGACGCTAATTGTACAATTTTATAGTAATACCGTTTTCGTTGCAAATAGAGATGATAATAAAAACTATTTTATGAAATAAATTCAATTTACTGATGCATGTGTTACTTTTACCGGGTTATGCATTTACGTATATATATATATATATATATATATATATTTTATAGTGTCTATAACCGTGTAAACTTGTTTATTGCCATTGGTTTACACATCGAAGTGCCACATTATAACTGCAAAAGGGTTAATCGAAACGAATCGAGTAGAATCCCATGTACTTTGAATAAAATCAATCAATACCAAGTTAGTAGATGCTCGTAAATTTGCAAAGAGATTTCATTTAATATTCAATGGTTTGTATATTAAGTTTGAACAATATTCAGATTTAATGACAAAGGTTTTTAAATTCGTTTTTCCCAAACTGTTCTGGAGGTCAGTTTTTAGTTTTTGATACTCGAGTTATTATACATATATTATACAATAACTACTTATTTAGAATTGTTTTTATTACTATTCATACATGATATTACTAATACTAATTATCTTAATTTTAAAGTATAATATCTTTTACATAATACTCTATGCATTGTACTGGGTAATGCATCAAATATGCTCATTACTCATCTACATTTTTTCCTTGATTTTTTAAATATTTACATTTTTATACCGTTTAAAGAGTGTCCTGTGACAGTTTAAATTTTGTGAATTATAACCCCCATATCTTTCAACTCTATTATAATTGACCCATCATCTTTGATACATAAAGTTAAAAAAAAATACTCAAAAATACTCAATTTAGATTTAGATAAATTAATATTTTCACAAAAACTCTTCAGATTATTAATTTTTAAGAAATAAGTGTGAACCTGTTTGAAAAAAAAGTAAATATATTATCAAAGAATACTCGTTCATATAGTAATTACTCTGTATAGAACTTATGTGTACTTATTTGAATATATGACCTATAATATGAATATATTAAAAAGTATATTTTTAATTTTTTAAGATAATACTTAGAATCATAGATACCTACTGTAGACGTTACGAAGTAAAATAAATTAAGATGTAATTTTTTGAAATTAAAGAATATTTATGATTTTAGAATTTGGTTTTGGTCTTGAAATGTTGTATATAGAGTATAGACAGAACAAAAATACAGTTGATTATCTGATTGGCAATTAAACATTTAAATTTAAATTTAAAGAAAAACCAATTATGTTTTATATCGAAGGTTAGCGTACTATTTTTGAAAATGCTATTATCATTATAATTTCCATCAGTATAATACTAACAATATAACTGTTATGAATAGTCAAATAAAATGCAAATTTCAAATGAGCGATTAACAACGTTAACGCGATTAAAACCTATAATCATGGTATAACAATATTAAAACAAATGATAAATCATAATGAATTCGATTGTACACACGCAATGTCTAATTCAACGGTAAAAATAAAATCTAATATGCTGATAATAATATAAAATATTGAATCATCATATCGGTAATCAAACATTTCTGATTTATTATAATAAGTATGATGATTTTGAATCATAATGTTTCAATTTCCATTTTTATTAATTATTAATTTATTTTCAATTTTTTAATATAGTTTTTAATAACTTTGGATCGAATGTATTAAAATGTCTTTTTTGAAACGCATTTTGACTCTTTGTACTGAATAGGCATTTTAAGAGTAAAATCTGCATTCAACGCGCGGTTCGTTGATTTTTTCCCTATAAACCAGATTTATTTTTATTGAATTTAACTAAAAACATTAAACAAAACAATTTTATACATAGTATTATAATGTATAATTATTATAGATAAAATAAAATAGATCGTCAGCATTTCTTACCAACCATATTTTATTTTTACGTAACATTAATATTCTATTTTATATGAACCTATAATCATTTTATTTGTAAGTACATAATAATTTGAGACATAACACTGTAAAATATACCCAATGAATCTTTAGTGAATATAATATGTATGTAATATGTCTGTTGTTATAAATTATAACCTATATAGTATTTAGCTTACTTAATTATAATACTTCTTCGTCTTAATATTATGTTTTCGAATGTATATAGAAAATTAAACAAGTTTAAATAAACTACTGCTACGTTTTATTTGACTTTAATATGCTTCGTAAAAAAATGATATTAAATAATAATTTCGTTTAAAAACATACACTTACGGTATATTTTTATTGTGCCATCTGTGTCTCCGAGTGCGTTTCTTGACAAACATTTGTACGTGCCGTAATCTTCGGCAGTAACAGACTTAATTGTGAGTTTCATTCGCGTTTTATATTGTTCAGTGACAAACTCTTTCGGTTCATATTTTTCTCCTGAAAATTAAATTACAAATTTTATAAATAAGACTTTCCCGTTTAAAATTGTACAAACAATATGGTTTATAATATTATAACGACTTGATGTTTGTAAAGTCCAATGTGTTTTTATTAAAATTATCCGCAGAAACAATTTATGAATGAAAAATCTAATACTTTATATAAAATCTTTATTTTTAAAAATTCCTATTCATTTTAGATTACTACTTGTGCATATAATATTAAAATAACAGGCTAATAACCTAGTAGTTGAAGCCTTAATTCCTGAATAATAAATATATATATATATATATATATATATTATAATAATAATCGAATTGAAATATATGGATTTATATTTGTATAAAAGCTGCAATACAATGTATATTATCAAAAGTAGTTAAGATATTCATATTCAAAGGTAGATTGTAATAATTACATTTAATTATTTTAAGAAATATTTTTAAAATATTTTATAACTTTCCTTAATAGTAAATGTTTAAATAGTTTATTTTAAAAGTTCAATTTGTTGAAACGTAAAAATATGTATAACATTAAACATTGTAATATACGATCAGTTGTTAGTAATTTAGTATTATAATAACATAAAGAAAACGAAGCGTTATAATTTGAAAATATGTTCACGAGTCAGAATATTACAATATGTATAAAATATACATTTATTAAGTGCACCAGCTTTCTAAGTGAAGTATACCATCTTTATACCAGTGTTGTTGATTTGACTTTATAAACAGAATAAATTACTTACTAAATTAGCATATTATTTGTTTGGAATAAAATAAGACAATATGTATGTTATAATGATTAATGTAATATGACGTACTAATATTTTCATTCTAGTACAATTTTGATTACAATCTTACAGTCTGAAACTCTACAAATATGATCACTTGAAAATGTATAATGGTACATTACGATATTAAAATTTAAAATGATGTAAAATGTATTCATCAAGATTTATTAGATTAGGTTATAAATGTATTATCTATAAATTACAAAGAATATTATATACCTAACACAGGACGGTTTCAATCAAAGACGTTAAAATAATACAGATAGAGTTATAGAGTTATACTAAACCATGATTACCATGATTAAATATATATGTCTTTAATCGTGATGATTACACATAACCTATATTTTATGATAATTTATAAAAATATGTGATAAATAATACATCAAAATACGGTGGACTTGCTAAGCTCACGCGCGCGCACACACACACTTTCATATATATATATACAGAAAACTGAACACGTTACAGAGATTGTTTTTAGACTACTAATTTGTCTTCATTTACTTTTATATAGGATAGTAGTTTTCTACTTATATAAGTTTGATATCTGATAAAGATGAGCAATGATATATTGTCATGGGTGGAACTCTGCCTCTTCAAATACTAAGTAAATGCCATCTAGATTATTATATTATATATTTTTTTTGGACCTTTTTCACACAACCAAATAACTTGATCACAAACTAAACAAAATATAGGTACTGTAAATTATTAAGTTCCTCGTATAGCTCAGAATAATAGTTTTTAAACTTAAGAGAATAAATTATGAATTTTTTTTATTTTTTTATTGGTAGTTTTAAGTTACAACTATACAACTAATACAGCTCAAAAATCATGCAAAAATAGATTATAATTTAATTAAATAAAAACACGAGAATTATGAAATTACTTTGATATTTATTTTAGATTATTAATAGAGCAAGGCAACTTATTTACATGAATGTATTTAAACATTAGTTCAATTCCAATATAGTCGAACACTCGCACGTATTTTAATAAAGCACGTGAGTGATATAATATTATGCATTTATGAAATCCAACGTTTAGTTTTTTTTACTCCTCCGTATAAGTATTTTAGTCGTTAGTCGAGTAAAACATAAATCCCAAAAACAAAAGTGAACAAATTTCAATGCGTCCAAAATGCTAATTATGGGTAAATTATTTTCAAAATTTGGCAGTTATTCTTATATACCTGCATTAAGTTTGATGATGATGATGAAGCAGTGCACACATTAAGTTATATCGTTGTGTTGCACCACATTTGATTTCAAAATGAAACTCTTCACGACCATGTAAAAAGTCTGTATTTAAGTATGCATATAATTCATTACACTAGTAACGGCAATAACGATATTGTCAAAAAGTTTGCGTTTCACGTCTTCATAACGTCAACCACTTAGATAATAATTATTCTTAAAAGCCGAGAAGACATGTGCGGACGGCATACGGCTATACTAAATGCCGCCAAGGCAGGAACATTAATAAAACACGAAATGCGGCAAAGTGTTCTTCGGCTTGCTTCTCTATTTGAACGTCACGACATAAAATAACGTGATATAAAAATGAATTTGTATCACGCGAGTTTGTATCAAGTCTTCCCCCACCCACTGTTTAAACGTGTTCCGGTTAAGTCACGATAAAATACACACTTTGGTCGGTTGACAGGATATAATTTACACACTGCGTAGATAAAACTTTCAGTCGAAAGTATACATAATATAATATTATTATGTAATGTACACACGTATGTACAATGCATGAGCACGTGTGAATTATACAAAATATAATGCATTTAAACACAAATTCATCGGATGTGTTTTATAGTAATTTAGATTAATTGTCATATTATATGTATGCTGTATGGTAAACATTTAAGTGTTTGTTATGTAATATTCAAAATAAACGCTAAAAATATTTAATAAAAATAAAAGAGAAATGCGCAATGTTCAAATTGCAAAAACATATAATTTTATTATTATTATTACAATAAATAGGAACAGAATATAACTTACAAAAAAAATTTAACTTTAAAATCACTATCAATATTTATTCGACGTAGCAGAGTTAGTATTATGTTTTTCATTTTAAAATTTTAGTGATATTACATTGCACTCTATAGTTATAGCTTACACACACACCTCACATACAAACACACACTACATATATAAGTTATAGCTATAAATATAGTTTTGCTGTATTAACACGATATGTGTTAAGGTAGTATCATACAAAATAATAATAAATAATTATTATGAGGTATTATACTAATGATGTTTAAAAAGTTGTATACTTTTTATTGTAGGTACCTATATAAGTTATTTATCATATGATGAATTGTTTCCCAACCTTTTTAGCACTACAGACCACCACAATTTTATATTATTTCAATAAAATATTTAAAAAAGAATACATAAAATCAAAAAATCCATCGACCACGGACCATCGGTCGTGAAACATTAATATAATAGGATGTATAATATCAACGTATTATTCCCATTTAATCTATTTTTAGGCATTAAACCAAAGTAAGAATGTTTTTATTAAATATTTAAATCTCTGTCTTACGAATTCTATTATAGTATTCCATAACATGACATTGAACCTTTTTTTTTAATCTTTTAATAATTATTTTATTAAAATTGTAACAAAGAAAAAATAATTGAAACTGTACGTATTTGTATTCCTTGACTGATAAATGTTTATAGTAGAGTATAATAAAATATTACGTATTAAAATCCATTCTTCGTTTTTGTATAATATAAAACTTTTAGTGAATGTGACCTTTTGTTTGTTTGTTTTTTTTTTATGGAAATATTATTGGTATTTATTCACTAGTAGAAATCACTTAAATAGATTTGAATAAGGGACTCATGAGAATAATTTTCGTAAAGAATGATCCACTTAAAGTCATGATAAATGTTTTACGTAAATAAAATGCATAGGTTGAATGTTGTAAGATAACTGAATGGATAATATTCTAATTTTCATTACTAAATTTATTTTTAATATGATAATAATATAACCATTTGATTGTATATATCGTATTTTCGTACTATAAGTATGTGTATTTACAGTTGATAAAGTTGCACACACACTATATCACTATAAATGCGATCATAGGTAGGTCAACGAACGATAAAAAGGCGAAAATGAAAAGTGCACAAATTCAAAACAAACACGCAAGACATAAAAATGACCAACTTTATATCGGAGTTGTTAAAATCGCCACGGCCATTTCTGGTTGACGTAGTCCGTGTCCACCGTCGACAATATTTTATTTCGCTCGAAGTCATGAATAAGCAAACCAAAAACGAGATCGGGAAACTTTCTCGAGGGACGAATAGTATATTATACACTACACTTTTCCGAAGACCACCTCCTGTGTTATATATACACACACACCCAAAGGCCAAACTATATAAGAAAATTACAATTGACCACTTGGAAACGTATATACTGCTTCACACACCACATAAATATACATATACCTATATTATTAGTTATATATATACACTCGCACACTCATATATACACTTTTGGCAACTGTATACGAATTTCCAAATCGTTATTTTTATTTATTTTTCAACACTCAACTCCGCGGGTATCACATGATTCATGTCGACCATCCTATATATTATATACCTAGGTACCTATATATGCGTATATTATTATAGCGTCGGCGGGGGCGTCGTGCCAACGAATTACAACAATTTCGTTCTTTTTGCGATTCGTATTGTCCGCATCTCATACCGCGGTCACTTATCGCGATAATCGAACTCGAGTATCACGCTCATCCCCCAGTTAAATCCCTAATTATTTATTCCATATAAATAACACCACACACCAAATAAATAAGTGAAATACGATTTTTTTTTTTTTTTTAACGCACACAACTTTATTAACACCGCGCATGAACCGAGTAGGTACGTATTATAATTTATCTTCTTCGTTGTTACTACACAACATTATTATATTCAATTAACGTAATCATTTTTTTTTTGAATCTCTCCTCAGACTATCTTTTCTTACTCATTAATAAATAAAATATTGTACACTTATACATACTTGTGGTAATATTTTTCCCTTGCACATTTTACACGTTTGTAAATCGGCACCCTCAATAACGTCATTACACACACGCACACACACTGTTTCAGCTCGTCCCCATCATATTCGACTCTTATATTATTATATTATATACAGATATTCTCTTTAGAAATTCATCATTTCCGATCGATCAAATGCCTGACAATTGAATTATCGTAATTTAACGTACGATAGCAAAATACGCTACTGCTAAACTTCAATTCGATTTATATAAATATTTCAAATGTTATGTTCTCATATTATAAATTATTTCCGATCTGATTGTCTACTTCTTTATTTAACTCGTCTCGGAGAACATTGTTTAGATTTATTATAAAATGATCGATTTTGCGGCTTCATAATATACGGCACCCTCTACGATCTGTCTTGTAACAGACAATCGTATCGATCTACGTCAATTAAGATTTCATAACACTATATCAAAAAGAAACTTTAGAAAATGATAAATTTTTCAATTTTATTTCTCATTCTAAAGTATCTTAAGCCGAAAACATTTGTACTCTGTAAGTAGCTGATATATATATAATATGTGAATTTCATATTATTGATAAAATAATATACAGTATGGTAGCAATGGTCTAGTTATACTTGAATCGTATGTGGGTCGAGGGAGGAGGGTGGTTGCAAGAAGACTGATTATTTTAAATTATTTTTCTTTATATTTTAAGAGCACTTCTACTAATTATTTTCATTAAAACGGGGAAACGTTATTTTGTACAGATTATTTCTTTTAACTTATATTATGTTTGTAATTTTTATTTCAAAATATATTGTGGCGTATAAGATATTCAAATTCATTTTGGTGTTAAGAAATATGATTTAAGAAAACGTAAATTAGTAGGTATACATTTAATTAATTAGAATCGTTTTTAATGTAATTTACTGAATATCGTTTAAAATAAATAGTTTTAAACGGCCATAAGTGGTCGTTACTGATAAACTCGCAAGTATAAGTATTAAGTATTGTAATTATTCGTTCGAAAACTTTGGCTTCCTACAAGTTAAGTTGAATTCAATCATTGTAATAATGAAAGCTACCTTTATTCGAGTCTCACATTCTTCCTATTACAATCGTCAGACGAGAGTAGGAGGCGTATGATAACGTGACTCGCGCGCCTATCGAATACTCGGAAACGTATAATGTTTTGAAGGTATATATATATATATATATATATTATATAAATTACTGCAAACACCACACCACGGTATACCTGTTATAGCATATATTATACATATTGTACACAGTATAACATCGCGATACTATATGTATTTTATCGTTTATATAAGGTTATTTTTGCTAATTGATTCAATCAAAACGGCAGCAACCAATTATAATACCACCCACCACTCGTCCGTATTATTATAACAATATATTGCCGACCACGCCAGATTCACTTTTGGCCACCCTTCCCGGCGTTGCGCACAATATCAATCTGTTCCATTAGCAAATTAATATATATATATATATATATATATATATATGTACATTTTATGTTGTAAAGGGTGGTGTAATATAGTGAGTTAAAATATATATATATATATAGTATAATAGGTATGTGCAGCGTGCAGAGCATGTAGTGTAGGAGAATCAGCGGCGGTATGTCTCACCCCAATTGTCGCCGTCTGAGGGTTGGTGTGTTATAATTGCGGGTCCGTTTTGATTTTTCCCCCGCATTGACTCGGGTACGCTACACGGGCGAATTTCTCGAATTGTTATTATTAATATTGTTATCGTTATCGACCGAACACGGACGAAAAGTCGACACTGCCGATTTTCATCGTCGTACGTTCGCCCACGAAAAACCGTGCGGTACAGCCGGCATAGCGCGTTAGGTCTTTACCCCCAAGAGACTTTGATGCGAAGGAGGGTAAAAAAAATTAACGTCACATAGCGTACGTCAGCGACCGGTTGGCGTGTATGGTGTCGACGGTGGTGGCGCGAGGGATTTTTTTCCCTATTGTTATGTTCGTCCGCTCTACTGACGTTTTTTTTTCGTCTTTTTTTTTGTGGCTATTTATATTGTATATATATATGCAGCGTGTGTGTCGCGGCTGACTAACCCTTCGGCTCCCGAATATATTAAACTCGATTTAATATATTATTATTATTTTCTATTCTTTTTATTTTAATACGTCTGTCTTTTGCATAATTTTTTTACGCGTTCGGTTAACCGTAATAACCGACTTTACGTATATAATGCATTATTTTTTATATATCGTATTATTATATGAGTGACTTTTTGTGTTTCTGTGGTCCCGACGCCGTAATAATTATACACACTAACGAAAACGTCGGTATCGTTCGAATTCGGATGTGACGAAGTAAAAACGAAAAATGGTGATTTAGTTTTTCATTTTTTTTCCATCCGAATAAATTTGCAAGTTATTTCCTAACACGCTATATACGCGAACAAATGAGCCATCGTGTAATTTATAAAGAAATTGATGAAATGTATAGAGAATGCGGTTTCTTGGTTCTATCGGTGAAATGTTACGATGAAGTCAATTTTTGCGATCACGCACATGTCGCGCAAAGTCAAAATCGCTTTGTAATCGTGTAGAAAATAATTGTACTATTTATTTGATTTATTTATAAGTTATACTATGCTAAATATGTTTTTTTATACATTATTTACATGGTTGTAAATTATAATTCCCAATAACTATGAAATAACTAAAATAATTATAATTAATTTAAACGTTGCTTGGTTTGCGGCAGTTATTTAAAGGCTAACATATTTTTCACGTGAAACAATAAAAGGTGAAATATACAAATTAAGTTTAATAAATAAATACAAACATCAAATACTATCGGAAAATACTTTATTATTTTGTTGTCATATAACATTACAAATTAAAATAAGATTTGGGAAACGAGAAAACGTATATGTGTTCTTTTCGAATTTTTGACTTGTAGCCGTAGAAAACCTTAAGACATTATTATATGAATAATATTCTATCATAAGATTATACTATCAATCATTCTACCATACAGTTATTTTAATTTAAAATAAATATTCTCCGGCAGTACAAATATAGAAGCAAAAAGGTCGAAGCTTATTGAAATTGACTAAAATAAAAACTTAACACAATGAAAAAAAACTTATCATTATATATTGTTGCTATTTACAAATTTATGGGCTTTGAAGAGTATAATTATGTATGGAACATAATGAAACGTATTATATATTTATATTCGAATTTTATAATCTATACACTTCGAAATTAAAATTAAAAATTATATATACGTATATTTTGTAGCGCTAGGAGTCCAAAAATTATTATGTTTAGATTAATTAATGTATAATATTAAATAATATATAGCTATACATAATAATAGCTCATCCCTATAATAATTTATTCAATAAAATGAATATATATATATATATAAAAAAATTTGGTTAATTTACATTAGAACAATTTCGCGACAAAAAAAGCATTAAGAATTCACTCACGAGTCACGGATTGTTTGAATGGATAATACCCAATTTGTAATTATAAAAAGGTTTTTAAAAATTAGCTATAATTTAAATTTTTAATCGATTCTTCGATTATAAGTAGTATTATTAGTATTATTATTATTAGTATAGTACATATTTTGATATACCGTTAAATTCAAGCAACTTCGTATATTGACGACGACACGTCCATATTATAATACTATGTTGTATACATTTTTTATTCACTGCGCACGCACATGTAACATTTTCCAATTCGGAACTTTTAAGTGCATAGACAACATATATTATTTTACCCTTTTTATTGTTCACCTGCGAGTCCATACTACGTATAACCCGACATTATAAAAATAATATTATACCAATCTACATACTTAATTAAACAGCGGGATGTGTAATTACATGACGAATACGGAATAACACACATTCATGATACAGCAGGTTAGCATATTATTATTATAATGCATTAGTCTCGATATGCTCATTTTCTTAGTAATTTTATTTTTATTTTGAACACGAGAAAAAATGTTTACCTATACCTACGTTATGTCAAGTTTGAGAAAAAAATTATTATTTACCTTTAAATCATTTATTTCAAACTTTAAAACATAATATTAATTTATCATATATATGTATATGTTTATATTGAGTTTAAAACCAATATTAAGTTTTTTTTTTCTATAAACATAACATTTTAAGTATGCATGAGCGAATGTCACGACAACGAATAGACGAATCGCGATTTTCGCACTATCCATGCCCAATAGATGTTTCCTTAGTCCTATTTAAACTTTAAACGTTTGTAAATAACAACAAATTTACCATATTTATTGCAGTGTTGTTAAAGTTCTTTTTATTTAGGAATCCGTTCAATTCCTCGTTCCTTTAAAGAAATAATTCATTATTTTTCTCATTCCTCTAAAATGTATCTGGTACATAGGCGCAACTAGCGGGGGGGGCTTTGGGGGCTAAGCCCCCCCAAAACTACTCGTAGCCCCCCCCAAAAAAATTTATTTACCTTTGGTTTAGTTTTGAGGTGGGACTATAAACAAGAATAGCCCCCCCTAAGATTTAGTGCTAGTTGCGCCGCTGATCTGGTACCTCACCTT
>VUJU01004502.1:0-18322 GCA_009835225.1 Aphis craccivora
AAAAAATATATAGCGCGGCGTCTTGTCCAAACTTGACGCTGAAACACGAATCGACAGTTGAAAAATTGAAATGTGATAACAAAACAAAATCATTGCCAGATATGGCATTATCATATTCTGACGAATTGGAAATAAAAAATGCGCATAATTCGGAAAATTTAACCGAAATAGAATCCGTACAAGGAGAAACAGAAGTTCCGAAAAAGAAAAAGAAAACAATATACAAGCGAGTAAAGCGATTTTTTAAGTGCTTGTGTTGCTGCTGTCCTTAAATTTAAATTTTTATGTTATTTTTTTCTTTTTAAATTTATATTTTATGAAATACTTTAACGACTATGTATAAATTAATACACCATTTCAATCAGCTAGTATAATTAGTGAACTTTGTTTTGTGCATCAGAGGTATAAAGTTTATTATAATATATCAGGCATACCATGAAAAAAAAAAATTACCTGTTCTATTACAATAAACCCTCTGATACATAAAACAAAAACACACTGATTATACTAGCTACCTATTGTTTTTATTAGTTTGTGCATAGCTGCTTAATTATTCCATATCGTTTCATATTTTGTTAAATGTTTATCATATAAGTTATAATAAATTAATATTTTCGTTGAGTAATTTAATTGGTTTTTAATTGATACAAGTATAATAGTATAAAATTCCAAAACGGTTAAATTAATTTAGGGCGTGTGAAAATCATGACTATGTCAGTAATAATTTTTTATAATTATAGCTCAAGTTTTTAGAAATTTAAACAAATCTCGAAAATTTGCAAACAATTTTGTAGTTGAAAAATCACAAAATGTTTTGTGTTTATATCAAAGGTTAAAAAATTCAATATTAAGTTTTTCATAAATTTTCCTTCAAATACCTATAGAGAATACTCATATAGTAGGAAAAGAGTTATATGCGTTTGAATTTTAAATGTTTACGAAATCGCGTAACTGCGTAAGTAACCATAACGATTTTCTGTTCAAACGAAATTAAATATGTTATAATTCAAAAAGTATAAGTCGTAGACACTTGACAATTTCACCAGTTATTTAGATTGATATTTTATACATGATTTAATTTTTATTAAATCGTTTGAAATATTCGTTTTTGTTTATTTTTTTTGTAAGGATAATGATAAAAATTTGTTGGCCGAGTCAAAATACTTGAAAATTTAATACAAAGTTCCTCATAAGTTATTTTTATAATGATAAAAAAATTATAAGAATCCATAGGCACAACTTTTTTCTTTAGTATTTATTGTAGTTCAAATATTGACAAAAATTCGTCTAAATCATGAACATTATTTGCAAATTATTTTTTAGGTATAATTCATAAAAACCTGAGTGTAGTAACTGGTTTAAGTCAGAAGTCGGTAAGGTGGGATACATAAGGTGACCATTGCTAACAAAAACGATTCTGAGTGAATCTCGGTGGATAGCATTACATTATCAACAATCTATAATTTGTTATATAGTAAAATAAATAAATATGTACCACGTCTAAAATACAAAAGTAATTAAAAAATATTATGCTATTATAAAATATCAAATTTTTTTGTTCTTAATTAATATTTGTTTTATATTGTATTTTAGGTAGTTATGACAGCCAAATTGGTTACAAATAATTTAAATGAATTAAATCTGTGAAATCATACGTTTTTTCTCATTTAACCGTTTTTATTTTGAGTACCGTTTCGAAAATCGAAAAATGACCTGTCTAAAGTACCAGCTCAAGAACATAATCTTTTAGTAAAGATGCTACACTTGATACTTTTGAGCAAGTTTTGGAGGAGAAAAAATGTTTCCAGAATAAAAAAAAAAATAAACATCATTTTAAGACCAATACATTCTTCGCTTCACTCTGAATCTAAAATTTTTGTATAAGTAGCTAAGAGTTGAAAATTTAATACAAGATTTTCCATAATTTTAGCTTACAATAATCATAAAAGAACTTAAATGTTGGTGTATTCAGGTCATTAAAACATAAACCACCTTTTTCACCAATCACTGGAGAAATTATATCCTAGGTTGACAAATTATCTTTGTTCAGAATCGTTTTTCGTTATATTATATGATACCTATCATTGGATTCAAATTTAACACTCCTATAATATATAATAATGATCCACAAGGCACTTAATAGGTATACAGCAGAGCGGTACCCACTTACCCGCTTTTTAATGTTCTATCATAATTTATTTTGTTTTAATGAGTTATTTATTAATAGCTTCTAAAACCATATTTTATATCGATATCTTTATATATACATACAGGGTGTATCAGATAGAATTGACTAAAAAAAAAAAAAAAATGATGCTAATTAAACGTACAACAAAAATTGTGAAAATTATATATTTAACAAATAGTTTAAGAAGTATACTCATTTCAGGAAATTTCCAAAAATAATATTTTGAAAGAAGTTATAAAGCTCCAAATTAATTTATGCAAAAAAATATTGATATTTTAAAAAATAAACTAATTGATTTAGATAAATATTTTTACCATCAAAACTTTTCCTTTTAATTAAATTCACAAATTGGCTATTTTGAATTTTTCCCATAAAAATTTTTTTTTATATTGTTCGTGTAGCACATGTATTTCTTAATAATAAATAAAAAAAAAAATTTAAAAAATATTAATAAGAATAAAAGTCAGTTCTATCTGTTATACCCTGTATATACATGGGCGCCCATTGAGAGAGGCAAGATAGGGCACTTGCCCCCAATGCCTCCCCTGGACAAACAATATTTAAAACTTGTAGCTCAATAAATATTACCATACAATATTATTATTATCTTTATTACTTTACATCTGAGAATTTTTTTATTTTGACCCCCCCCCTTTAAATGTTACTTATGGGCACATGTGTATATATATATATATATATATATATAGTGACTTGTTCTGGGTGATTCATCCACGCCCAAACCAAATCGCTGGGTCTAGACTCTAGGTACTTAAAATTTTTCCCAGAGGTTCTATAATAAGCAATGTAGAGGAGCACTAAGAAAGGATTTTTCAAAATTCACATTTTAAAGGGTTGCTCAAACGAGGATTTTGAGATTTACGATGGAAATTTTTGTTTATAAATGGTTGCTATAACAACCTGATTCATGTGTCGACACATTTATCACTTAATTATTATTATTGAAAATAGGTAGGTACAAGATATTAGGGTGCATTGAAAACTGAAAAGAACACTGGCTATACAATTAACAGAAGCTATACATAGTTATCACTGGGTGTGCTAGAGGACTAGAGGAGATACAGTTTTAATCCAGAGAATAACATTAATTCCAACTGATTATCCCTTTGAGTTTAAAAAAATACTATTCTCACTCAAAGTTTTATTTGCTATGACTATTAATAAGTGTTAAGGACAATTATTGAGCATGGCAGGGATTGACTTGAGAGAAGAATGTTTTTAACATGGACAGTTTTATGTCGCATGTTCTAGAGTTAGCTATGCTAGTAGTTTGGTTATTTTAGCTCCAAAAGGCAGTACCACAAATACTGTTTATAAAAAGGTATTGAAATGAATAAAATATGTCAGTATAAATATATTTTTTTTTTGTTTTTATAACACCATAATGTAAAGTAATTTTTTGCCGACTTATAATTCTTACAATACATGGGCAACCTAGGTTCAACATATCTAAAGGCAGACTATAATAAATATTAAAACTGATAAAATAAAAGTTGTAGTAGGTAACACAAAAAATTGTACATGGGCAAAGCTGGGTTCTTCCGGTAGTTTGTAATATAATGAAATGACAATAAATATTATTATCCCTCGATTTTTATCATGATTAAGAAATTAATGATTTTCAATAGGACTTATAACCAAGAACAAATATAATATAATATAGTATAATATACTATATAGTATTTATATTACATAAGTATATATCATGCAATCATGATATTAATTACTTCATTAGTAACAAAAAAGTTTTTCGCCAATAGCGCGACATTTTATTGATTTTAATTAAGTTCTACTTTTAATAGTTTTTTTTTTAACTTTATGATTATTATTTAAGCAATACAAGGAATTTAATTTGATATCAGTTATAAAATCATAATAATAATATGATGTGAGCTAGTGAGCAATCTAGTTTATATTAAACTAATAGAAAATTATTAGGTATGGGCATTCAGTTAATTTAATTTGTTTAAATTAAACTTTCAAAAGACATTACATTTTATTAAGTATTAATATTTAAATATAAGTAGTATATATTGTAAAATTTATTTTTAGTTTTTAAATATTCATACATGTATCATATAAATACTCTAAAAAATTATTTTGTAAAATTTCACAAATACGACAGAATCGTAAAATATTACAATAAAGATTATTCTCTTAGAATAATAAAAAAACAATAAAGATGGTAAATAAATATTATTAAATTATAAATAAATCACTGTTTACTAAATATTAAACAGTTATTTTAAATTGGTATTTAACTTATCAATTACCGATTATTTATCTATAATGTAATCGTAATTTACAAACAATAATAAAAATTATATATCAAAATTATAATCATTTTGCATAATAAATAATAATTATTACATAGGGATAGAGTTGTTAGAGTTAATATTATTATGTTTCAATGATTTAGTTTAATGGAGAAATTAATAAGGACCATGTCAAATAACATATTTTTACATGTAAATACAAAAGACTAGAATATTGTAAAGAAAAGAATTAGTAAGCACATTATTATCATTTATCAGTATTAATAAGTTGAATTGTTGCCATTAACTGTGTTTGAGTAAACATAACCTTGGTCTTGTAATATAGACAATCTTTTTTCAACTGCATCTCGATCTGGGTAAAATAAAAAATGTTGAATTAATTTTAATTAATTTCATATAAATAATTTTGTATTTATTACATCTTATTAATATTTCTTTGTCGCTCGGAGAGTTTACTTGTTGAGATAAACTATGTAAGAGGATCTGTGCTGTCTGATAGGATTTAAAATAATCATATGGTGTATTGCCCAGTTCTTTTAATGCTGCTTTAGCACACTAAAATATATTAATTTGAGATAAAAATATCAAATACAGAATTATGAGTTCTAGGATTACTTACGATTTCTACAGCATAATCATATAATAACTTTTCAGCTGTAGTAGTGGATGATGATGTATTATGTAACATATTTGGTACATTAATTTGCTTACAGTCATCCAGAACTTTATGAAAAGTTTCATTAAGCTGTTGTACCACTATAAATTAAATTTTAATTAATATTAAAAAATAAAATAAATTTTAATTAAATTTTATGTATTAATAAATGATAACTATAATTGTTAAAATATTGTTTTAAGACATTCAACAATAAATATTCATTTTCTTGTTAATTGTTGATTGATAAAATAATTGATTTATAAGTATAAAAAATTTACAATAGATTTAAATTTATGTAAATTGAGTTTAAAATATATATTTTTTTTATTAAATATTTCAACTAAAATTTATTCTTACCATTTTTAACATTTGTTGAAGGTTGTAAACGACCAGCTTTAAGTTCAGATGTAGCAATACTTAAACTAGAGCTAAGTAATTGTAATGCTCTAATTAAAAGCACTAATCGTTCATAACGTGGTCTTTTAGGAGATGCACATTCAACAATACATTCGACCAATGCTAATACGAAATTAAGTTTGGCTAATGTTTCTATGTGTTCTTTCTAAAATGTAAAAAAAATTATAGAATTAAAGTATTTTTAAAATAATTTATAAAACAAGTAATTTAAATTTACTTCTAATATTGTTTCTTGCGGAAGTTCTGGAAAAGTTATGTTTCCAAGTTCTAAATAAACAAATATTGAAAAATAATGATTATATTAAAAATTTTTTTTAACATAAATAAGTGTAAAAAATAAAGATAATAGAAGTTATTGGTTCTTATTTGTTAGCTAGAAGATTTATCCAATTACACTTTTTGTAAATACATTAATCATTAAAAACAAGCAATATCAGCACATCAATAATCACATCCCAATAATAATTAATTTTGTTCTTTTTCCGCAGATTTTAACTAAGTTTTTAGTGCACAAGATTAATAATATTGATATTAGTATAATATACCAGGTAAAGTCATAGCACGGTTATTATTACTGAAAGGCAGGCCAACTGTTCCTATTTTTTGATTTGTGTTAAATGTGAACGGTTGTGTGTTCAAAATTGGTGAACTTAGAACTAAAAACAACAGAATATAAAGATAAAATTAATATTATTTTAAGAATTATTCAATTAAGACATTAATTACCCGATTTCTTTAATGGAGAACTTGTTGGAGTAAAGTTCCATGTATTATATGGTGGAGTTTCTGAAATTCTTCTTCCCGATGGAGGAGTTCCGAGCATAAACTGAACCTTATTTTTTTTAAATAAATAAAAATAAATTTAAGTTATTTTATTATATTTAGACAGCAAAACATTTATAATAATATGTATATATTTAAATTTTCAAAATATTGTAAACGTGCTACCTATATTATCATACTAACAGATTTTTGTAGCAGGGTTAGTAGTTTAATTTTGTATAAATTAAAAATAATAATTAACTTAATAAAACTATATTTACTGATGGTGGAGATATAGAACAGAAATCAGGTCCACTTATATTCTTCGAAGTCCTTGGATTCATTGTAATTGGCTGAGATCTAGGTACAGGCTAAAATATTATAATTTTAATATTAGAATAAAAATCTTAAACAGCAAACATTTCATAAATACATCATGCAAATTAATAGATTAATTTATGTCAATTTAGCTAAATATTATAGGAATTAATAAATTGTAATTTAAACTATATTTAAAGAAAGACAGTGTAGATGGTAGTATTATAGTTCATCAATTATCATTAACTTGCCTAACACATGATTTGTTAATGTATTTATAACTTTATTTTAGAGCAAATAACAAAGGTAACCAATTAAAAATTTAAAAGTATGTATATATTATTTTTCATTAATATTTGATTCAATCTAATCAGTATAATTTTCAGTAAAAGAAAGGGTACTAAAATTGTTTATTTTTTATTATTAAATCTTTAGAAATAGTGTTAAATTTATCATATTAGTATATTATTTAGTTGTCAATTTATTAGTAAGGCAATCAATTAATTATGTTAGTTATGTTTAAATGTACAATGGAGTCAGTGGAAATAGTAGCATAAAGTCTCTTGAAATTATTTTATAAAAATAGTACATACCACTGTAAGTGAATGTCACTAAATTTATTAATATGCATAAATAATAAATCACTTTTATGCATTGTTTATTAAAATTTAGACACCCCCATTTGTGCCACAATAAAAATATAAATAAAAATATATCGTATTAAGTCACTTTTCTTAGAATTTAAAAATGTAGTACAATAAAAATTAGTAGTATTAATTTTATTTTTCAATTAAAAATGTATTTAGTCTATAAACTTACTTTCAATGGAGATCGTGGATTATTATAATCCTGTTGAGCTTGTATAGAAAGTGTACTTGGTCTTGGAGGGCTAGCACTAATTTCTTTCTCGCTATGAAAAGTAATGAAATATTATAATAAAAAAATAATAATAACTTAAGTAGTTAAGGTGCAACTAATTTTTAATGAAGAGAAAATTAAATCAAAAGTACAATATTTTCTGTTTTATAAAAAAAATAATACTTATACATGAATTAATATTTGTTTGCATTCTATTATAATCTGATAACTAGAATATAATTAAGTATAGATGTTAATACTTTATTCACAAACATATATATTTTTTGTAATTTTAATATAACTAAATTACTACTTACTGATATGCAGGTATGTTTGAAGGCACTATTACATATTCATCAGAAAGATCAGGACTGACTGAATATTGATAACCTAGCATGTTTAGTTGAATAATTAATTTATATAAATAAAAATTAAAGTATTGACTGTTTAACTAACCTTGATCAAAAACTGATGGCATTTTTGGGCTGTTAGCAAGGGGAGATGGCATCGTAACTGGTGGAGGTTTCATTTTTAAAAAGGCATGATCAAAAAAGGTTTCAAACGATATTCTATCCTTTGGATTTCTCTTTAAAAGACCATACAATAAGTTTGATAAATCTGATGATGTGCCTGGAGGTATTCTAAAGTTAAAAAAAAAACAATAATAATAATAATTTTTACTTAATTAACTTTTAATATCTTATTAATCAAATATACTTTGGCATTAAATTGCTAGTTTTTTCATAAATTTGTTTTAATCCTGCAGGTGAATTGGCGAAGAATGGAGCTTTACCAGCCAAACATTGAAATATAATTGTACCTAAACTCCACAAATCTGCCTTAGCATCATATTGTAATGACATAATTACTTCAGGAGCCTAAATAGTATTATACAATTAAAAACAAATTGAAAAATGTATTTTAAATTGTATTCATCTTAGTATAAGCTGGCTGAAGTAGTTTTAAAACAAATCTAATAATATTAATTTACCATGTACATTGGAGAACCACACATAGTAGCTGCCATTACTCCTTCATCCAAGCATCGAGCAAATCCAAAATCAGCTAAGAAAAGGTACTTACAGATTAATAACTATATAGTATAAATAAATTTTTAAAATAAACTTTAAATAATTGTTTATTTAAATTCTATAGTATTTTAATTTTACCAGATATACGTAATTTATTTTTAATAAAAATAATAATAAGTGAAATTATTAATTACCAATTTTTAAAGTAATTTGGTTAGGTTCAGGATAACGAGTTTCTCCTGAAAACTTCAATAAGATGTTTTGAGGTTTTAAGTCTCTGTGAAGTATTCCCTGTTTATTAAATTCATACATTGCTCCAGCTGAAATACAAAACAATTGTAATATTTAATTTTAATATATATATATATATATATTATAAAATAATCAGTTATATAATGATAACTTACCAAGTTGTCTTAAAAATATTTGTATTGTGTCTTCACTTAAACATCCTTTAACTGCAAAAGTAAATATAGAACAATTTAACACAGGGATAAACTGTTATCCAAACAATCACACATCTTATCATTTTGATAAAAATGATTTTTCTAAAATATTTTAAATCATTACAAATACAATAGAATAGTAAAAAATAAAAAGTTATAAATCTAGCAAAAAAGTACTGTAAAATTCATGATAATTTAATTAAAATAAATGTAATTTTGTTATATAGAACAATTTCTAACACACATTAGGTTTTTGGTAAAATATTAAATAAATTTATAAAATACCATTTAAATAATCTTGTAAATCACCGCCATTACAATACTAAAAAAATTAACAAAATATTAATTTAATGAATAAACATAATAATTTTAAATTAAAATAAATGTTAATATCCATACCTCCATAACTAAATGAAATGCATCATCAGTATCCTAAACATATTTTATATAATGCTTTAATTTAATTAATTAAATTTAATCATATTAATATATAACTTACCAGACATTCTAAAAGATGTACAACATTATCGTGTTGAAGAACTGTTAGTTTCTAAAATAAAAATTGTTTGTTACTATTAATTTTACTACAAAATATTAATAAATAAAATATATCATTGATATTGAATTATTGGTATATTAATTAGTATGTTGAAAAATTGAAATAAGGCATTATCTCAAACACTGATTTAACTTACAGTTATTAAATAATAAATATACAAGTTATAGATTGTGAAATATAAGATAGTAAAGAAATTTGATGCGATAATACAGATTACAACAGTTGAAATAAAATAGAATACAATTAAAAATATATAACAATACAAAGTTAATAATAACCTGTATAAATATAATATAGTAATTGTATAATTATAAGACCAAAATGTAACAAGTTTTTATTTTCAAAAGTACTTTAATTTTAATTAAACAATATTTTAAAGACATTTTATAACAATTATACAAAATAAGCTTAAATACTTACCCTCAAAATATCTATTTCTTTTTTCAAAAGACTTTGTGTTTTTGGTATATTCTTTTTCATTATTGTTTTAACAGCTACGTCCATATCTGGTTTCTGTTAAAAATAAAGGGTATAGTATAGAAAAATGTATGCCATTTACATTTGTAAAACTAAGTATTTTAAATAACAATAAAATAAAAATGTTTTATAATTGCTCTTAAAAACTCTACACCTATTATAATAACTTACTTTTCTAGAGCGTCCCTTGAAGACAATAGCAAAAGCTCCAAGTCCCAAGCGATTGGCACTGTTATATTCATAATCGCCAATAATTTCCATTTTATTTATTCAACGACTGGATTCTAAAAACAATAATTGAACATTTTAATATTTAAATAGAATATTCAAATATTCATGTAAATCTGGGGCATTATTTAATAGCCCATAAATATTGTTTTGTTTTCATTTGTTATTCGTTCATGGTTAACTTAAAATACCTAGCCACCTAAAATAATGGTTGATGAAATCTTACCACGAATGTACGTACTTGTGAACTATTATATGCGTTTGAGTAAGCTATTGGATCTCGGAAAATTATTCTAGAAGAGTGCAGAAATGCCAGAAACTATGTACGGTGTTGATTTCATTACATGATAATGTATAATATTTAAATGTTTTGTAAAGCAATTAAAGAATGTAAAACATTTCGTATCTTTAAATCTCAATCACGGTATTAAGAACCATTTTCTAATGATTATGAGTTAAGACAATGCTTTACACAAATACACAATAAATACGGAACTTAAAATAAAATAAATACAGCAGTAATCGAGTTACACATTTATAATCACATATTAGCGATTCACATTATCTTTATTCTATGTTCGCATTTCGCATATTATTAAATATTGATAGTTGATACATTTAACATTATCATTTGCCTAGAGTCTTACGTGAACTTATCACGTATAATAGTTCACGGTCTTTGTAAAAGATAGCACGACCGCCGCATGGGGTAATCGTGTTCTGTGATCATAGAGTATATTATTATAATTATGACTGATGTCTATGCCAGCGGTTCCCAAACTTCATTTTTTGGGGTGCTCTTTTTAGGATCAAATTCAGCCGCGGTGCCTTGCTGTGAATACCTTGAAAACGGTAAACTTAATGAGTTTAACGGTGATAGTTATAGGAGCATTACTCCTTTTGAAATCTGCCACGGCTTGTACCATAATTCAATATTTCAATCCAAGATTTCCATTACTATGTATTTTAGTTTTACTTGAGGCTAGTATATTTATAGTATGATACATTTAATTTAAGAGTCTGTATGCAATATACCATTAATAATGATTTCAATATGCACTATTGAACTTTCACAAAATATATTACTTAATAAAAACAATTATGATTTTCTTAAAACAAATTAATATTTGTAGGTATTATTTCAAACATATTATATTGTCATTTGTTACACTTAAGTTTTCAAATAAAATATTATTAACTAATAAGTTTGAAGTGGTCATATTAAAATATTAATTTGAAGTAATATCAAGTCACCACTCTTAAGACTTTTAATATTAGTTCTTGATTTAAGAAATTTGCAGACGCGATTTATAAGAGTTTGGCCGACATATTTTTATGAAATTTAGGATATTTAATACCTACCTACCATAACAAAATATTGTCATGCTTAATAGTTTATATGTAATGACGGTTTAGAATTTAAATCGAATATCCCATACATAAATAGGTATAAAATAGAATTTGTGATCCCATATTCTCATAAAATATCTTAAACCTAAAAGTTAAAACCGTGTACATACTACCTACCTACCATGACAAAAATACAAAAAAAAAAAAAAATATTATATAATTAAAAAAAAGTTTACAAAAGCTGTCAAAGTGTCAAAGCTGATACAAAATACAAATAACGACCTGAAGTTGGGAACGTGTTATTGAATGCTATAATAGTTATCGAAACTAATTGTTATCAAAAACATTATTTTCGTAAGATCAGTGAATCAGTGATAAGATATATTTTTTTGGAATATTTTGCATCGGACCGACATTCAATGCGAACTTTGAATAGATTTTTAACTTCTAATGTCAGAATACTACGATTTTCACATGTTCAATGGGCTTAGTTTTTTCAGGTATGTTGATGTAGTCCACATTAATATTTACGTCGGACTATTAGAACTGGTGTTTTACTGTTTGACTTTTATTTTAAATCTTGTATGTTCTTTTGGAGGTCACAACTCACAATGTAAAATTTTATTTTACAGGCTTATTGTATTAAAATGATTGAGCTTTTAAGTTCAATACAGAAGTATAAAATACACCATGAATCATTTTATAAGGGCCATTCGACGAGATGGTTTTCATATCAACAAAAATGTCTATAGTTGTTCAACATGTTCTTTTATTCGAAGACAGGTAAGTAATTTGAGTGATTCTCTGTGATTAACTAGATCGATTACAAAATAATTCACTATTTTGATTTAAATTAGATTTCACAATCAATATCAAAACCAAAGCCACTCATTGCTAATAATGTAACAGTTGATAAGCATTTACCAATATTGCCAGATATTAGACCACCTGCAGTAGTAGAACCTGTTGAAAAAAAACGTAGTGACCAAGAATGGACAGAATCAAGAATATATTTGAAAGATTTACACCAACATTATTTAAAACTTTCAAAGAGTCGACTAACAAGTAAAAATATTTATTGCATAACATTATGACATAAATTAAATTTTGTTTAATTTTATTAGGTTTGGTGGTTGTAACAACAATGGCTGGTTATGCAATGGCACCTGCTCCATTTGACTTAACAACTTTCATACTTTGTAGTGCTGGTACTGGTATGGTATCTGGGGCAGCAAATTCTATTAATCAATATCATGAAGTTCCATTTGATGCCCAAATGTCTAGAACTAAGAATAGGTTACTTGTACGAGGCATATTAACGTAAGTAATAATAATAATAAATATTATAACAATTTTATTTTAGTCCATGTAAAAATTATCAATTGAGTTCTATTATATGTCTTAAATTACTGACTAATTTTTATGTTTTTTTATACCATAATATGGTTAATGACTATATTATTGACACTTGCATTATTTTTTACTAATATCATTGTTTATAGAATAAAGTACTCAAACTATTCTATAATCAATACTAATAGCCATACTCTAGTACCTATATTAACTTAAAACCATTAAGATTATATTAAATAATATAGTTAATCTAAGTTTTAAAATTTAAACTTAACAAATGATAATTAATATTTGTTACTATGGTCATTGGATATAGCTTATTCAAGAGCCTTGGCAATATTTGGCACGTATTGTTGGTATCGCAAAGATATTTATGTTTTATTTTGAGAGTGTTAAATTGGACTATACATTTCAATTAATAGGTATATTGTATATAGTAGTATATACTATATATTAATTTAAACTTATATATAATTGTCATCATAAAATATTCAACTGTGGTGATCATATAATTACTCTTAGATAAGAATACTAAATTATACCATATAATTATTACCATAGTTGTCAAAACTTATTAAAATAGTTGAGTATTATTATTAGAATTATTTTAAATTACTTACTGAAGATAGTTTATTTTATACTTAGATTATAAAAAAGGATATACATTTTTTTTTAGAATGGCAAATATATTATATAAAAAAGCGATATTAGAATATTACTAGAATTGATAGATTGTAATTTAATTTTAATTTTGTAGACCAATACATGCTCTTACATTTGCGGCAGTTAGTGGATCATTGGGATTAGTAACTTTATATTATGGCGTAAATCCTGTAACTGCTGCTTTGGGTGCTGCAAATCTGTTTTTATATACGTCCATTTACACACCAATGAAACGTTTAAGTATTTTAAATACCTGGATTGGTTCAGTAGGTAATTAAATACTTAATATTATTTTATTTTTGGTAGTGTTAGTTTATTTATTGTGTTAAATTTTGTCTACTTATCATTATTTATAATTATTTTTTATTTTTATAGTTGGTGCAATTCCACCATTAATGGGGTGGGCAGGTTGTACTGGTGGTGTTATAGACTCTGGTGGTTTATTACTTGCTGGTCTACTTTATGCATGGCAATTTCCACATTTCAATGCACTTTCTTGGAATCTTAGACCAGATTACTCAAGAGCTGGTTACAGAATGATGTCTGTTACTAATCCAGGTTTGAATTAATTAATATATTTTTCTTATAACCAAAAAAAAAAAAATGTTTAAAATATAATTGTGTTTAATATTTATGTATTTTGTTTTTTATGATATTAAAGGTTTATGTAGAAGAACAGCATTACGCTACACTATTGGAATATTTGGTTTATGTTGTGCAGCGCCATTATGTGAATTGACTAACATTTATTTTTCAATTGCTGTTGCCCCATTAAATGCTTATTTTGTGTACTTAGGTATGTATATTTTTTAAAACAATTTGATTTGTTTGTGTATATTTATGCATTATATTTTATAAAATAATATTTTTTTGGCAGCATGGAAATTTCATCAAAAGTCTGACAGTAAGACTTCACGTAGCCTATTTAGATTTTCTCTTATACATTTACCAGTATTGATGATTTTATTATTTGTCAATAAACATGGTTTGTGGTCAGGAAACAGGTACATAATATCTTAAAAATATTTTTAAAAAATAGCATAGTAAATTAATATAAAATATAATTTTTAATTTTACAGCAAACCAAAAGAAAATAATGAAGTGATCGCAGTTAACAAGGATGAAAAAATCATTAGTTCAATTTTTAAAAAAGCTGAACCATTATAATTTTTATATTGTTCAAAGATTCTATAGTTTCTTCATTGTTACTAATTTCATTTCAGTTTGATGTTTAATAAACAGAATAAAGCAATTTTGTTGAATTTTATGCTGTTTTTATTATTAAAAATATGGATAATTTCATAATTTATTATTTTATTTAGTCTTCAAGAAAATAATGGTTATTGTATCATTTAATAATTTAAGTTAAGATAATGTCAGCACACTGTTCATTTTCTCTCTCTTACCTATGCTCAATATAGACAAAACATGTTTACGGAGAATTGTTTTTTTCATGTTATTGAGTAATCTTAGAGTAAATAAAATCACACATTACAAAACGATAGAGAATAATAGTTTTAAGGGTATAATATCAATTTGTATAAAAAATGTTTTCTCAAAATAATTTAATCGTTATTTAAATTTATAACATTTTTTTCTTTTGAAAGTCGAATACAATATCAAATATAAAACCGATGTGTCATACACTCATACCCTTAATAATATTATCATCTATAATTTTTGTAATAGGTGATTTTACTCTAAGATTTCTCAAAAATTATAAAAAAAACAATTTTAGGTGAAAGAGTTTTATCTATGTTGTGCGTGGGTGTAAAAGAGAAATAAAATATTGCGCTGACATACTTTTAGCTAATTTTTGTTTATTAATAGAATAATTTATATATGAATACTTTTCTTAATAGCAGAGACATAGCTAGAAGCAAAACATTAATCAGGATATAAACTAAATACATTATATCTTAAATAATTTTTTTTGTTTTTATCAGCTAACTAAAAATTAATTTTTGTGAAGTTGGTCAACATTTTTGCTAATTTAAATAATATAGAACTTTATTTTTATAAACTATTCTTATTATCTTCAATTACTTTTATGTTTTAAATATTGTGTTTCTGGCATTACTGCAATTTACCTACAACTTTACTTAATAATATTAAAAAAATAAAATTATCATATTAGAAAGATTTGGATTTTTTTTTCATTTGTATATTTTGACTTAGCTATGGTTAAATAAATCGTAGAATACTTATAATAAAATAAAATTATATTTGGTTAAAGTTAAAATATGCATTTTTAAATTTCAAATAATAATTATACATAGGTACATTTTTATTTATTGTCAGACTAAAAAAGTGACTAATTTTTTAAAATATTATTGTTATATTTTGAATTATAAAAATGTTCATCACTTTTTTATTATGATTTATAAGTTTATGACTAATTGATTAATTTTAGTTATATTATATTGAAATTTTCTACATTAAAATACTAAAGTGGTACTATGAAGTAATGATTACAATTATAAATTTATAACTAAATTTATTACAAGTCTTGTAATCATTTATCACATTATTTAAATAATAATTTTAAGTAGTGACTAGTGCTTGTTTAAAACAACAATTATTTAAATGTAAACATATTTTCAGCTGATAAATAGCTTAAACACTTGGGAAAATATTTGAGAAAATTTAAAAAATATCTATTCAAGCTAATTTATTATTATACTCAATTTTCTGTAGAAATAATATTTTAACCTCAATAATAAAAGCTGGTATAGGTAACTTATCATTTTAGATTCTGAACGAAGTGATGAATGTATTGATTTTACAATTATATGTGTTTTTTTTTGTTTTTAGATTCTGAACGAAGTGATGAATGTATTGATTTTACAATGAAGTGTATTTTTTTTGTGTCCGTGTACAGCATAACTAGTCGAGATAATGCTTCAATTTCAAACTATGGGGGTGGTTTCCGATGGCAAAATGAATATCCTTGATGCATTATAGAGGTTAAAAGCAAACATTTTCCAACAGTTTTAAAAAAAAGTGACGGAAAAACGGGAATTTTCACGCAAAACCAGTTTTCGACCAAATCGATTTTTTTATAATATGGTTATTACTCAAAAACTAATCACTGTAAATACTTTGAATTTTCAATACATGGTTATGTTATTCTTCTTAATACCTACATGGCTAAATTTTCAAAATATATTGACTTTTTTGAAATATTTAAAGACCATAAAAAAATTTTGGATGACCAAAAAAACTTGAAAATTTAATACAAGGTTCCTTATGAATTGTTCTTATTGAAGCTAAAAAAAAATTAAAAATCGTTAGTCACAATTTAATTTTTTTTTATATAAGCATTTATAGTTCACATTTTTACGAAATCTGTCGAAAACACGAAAATTTGCAAGTAATTTTGAAGTTGAAAAATCATAAAAATTTTTGTGTTTATAACTAAAGATTAAAAGTACAACAACAAGCTTTCCATAAGTTTTTCTTCAAGTAGCTATAGTGAAAACTCGAAGCATCATAATAGAAAAAGTTTTAAGTGCGTTTGAATTTTAAATTTTTACAAAATAGCGTACCTAAGGATAACGATTTTAAACATATTTGTTATTATTCAAAAAGTATAAGTCGTAGATACTTGAAAATCTCACCAGTTATTAAGATTATCATTTTCTTTACATTATTTAATTTTCAAAATATTTTGGCTATTTTTGAGCTATTTATAGGCAACTGAAATTTTCAATTTTTCTGAAAATTTTTTTTTGAAGTGTCGATTAAATTTTTTTGGCCCAATCAAAATACTTGAAAATTTAATGCGAATTTCCTCATAAATTATTCTTATAGTGATTAAAAAATTATAAGAATACAAAGGCACAATTTTTTTTTTTAGCATTTGAAGTTCAAATATTGACGAAAATTCGTCAAATTCCTGAATTTTTGCAAATTATTTTGTAGGTATAATTCATTAAAATTTTTGTATAAGTAGCTAAGAGTTGAAAATTTAATACAAGGTTTTTCATAAGTTTAGCTTACAATAATTATAAAAGAACTTAAATTTTGGTGTATTCAGGCCATTAAAACCTAAACCACCTTTTCACCAAAATAATTAGATATAGTAATTATATCCTAGGCTGACAATCATCTTCGTTCAGAATCGTTTTTCGTATACAACGATTACTATCATTGGATTTAAATTTAACACTCCTATAATATTTAATAGTGATTCACACGGCACCTAATATACAGCAGAGCGGTACTCAGTTACCCGCTTTTTTATCATTTAGAAATTTAAATTTGTATAAAATGTGTACATATTTGACAAAATATACATAATTTACAAACTACAAGTATTTTATTGAGAAACATTTATAAAATCTTCAATTTTTAAAGCTTAAGTTTTCGTCATAACTCATAATATTCAATATTTAAATTGAAAAATCTAAAAAATATTCGAACACAATTATTTTTATATGAAACAGTAGATATTTTAACAAAATTACGTATTTTAAAGTCAAATAACTTGATACATCGTTGATTTAAATTTAACGTACCCATTACACCAGTGGTCGGCAACCGGCGGCCCGCGTGTCTATTTTATACGACCCGCTTTAAATTCTACAAAAACGATGTTTAATTGAATATCACAGTTCCACACGGCAAGTCGTCCGTAGCACACGTCTGTTGACCGTCGTGCACTATCGCCTTTCGCTTATCGCTTCATTAAAATTAAAATTAATGAGCACTAAATCGA
>VUJU01004503.1:0-18316 GCA_009835225.1 Aphis craccivora
AAAAAAAGTGTAAAATATGTTCAAAAGCAATTTTTACAGTACCGTAATATTAAAATTATTAATAAATAATAATTTAAAAAAATATATAAAATATATAAAAAATAATTTTTTCTCACAATTTACTAAATATCCTAAAATATGCTAAATTAAATTAATATTCTCTAACCTGTAAAATATTCTCAAATATTCAAAAAAAACTTTTTTCTACAAACTCAGAATTGAACGAATCGTCCACATTTTTTACTCTCATATGACTGCATAGACCCAGTAACGATGTGTAAAAACATATAAATCCGGTCTTTAATCATAACCATCAGGTATATAATCAGATCCAGAATCCTCAAAAAAGTCTGATTCAGAATCTATTTACAAATATTTATTTAGAATAAATTATTATAAACTATGCATAAACAATATTTATTTTAAACTATTTATCTTATATTTGTTTCTTACCTACTTCTAAAACATAATTTAAATCCTCCTCATTCATTGTTTTTTAATAACTTTTGGAAAATTATGGTCAAATATCAATAAATTTTACATTAAATTAATGAATAAAAGATAATTTAGTATTACAGTATAAGTTCACTACTTAACCTTGTAAGACTTTGTGTACCAAATACCAATTAATAATCTATTATTAGATAAGATTCACAGATTGAAAATAACATTATAATGATAACTTTATTATTTTTTTATCAGTTGCCCAACATATTGGCGGCAAATTAATTTGAAAACTAAAATAATAATTTAAATATCAATGCCAAAACGAATTATGTGCTGCTATCTAGCGAATAATTTTTTTTGAGGGATAGGCCATAGTTGATTTCAAATATTATATCAATCTGAAACGTTTTGTCACATAAAAGAGAATTTGGGTTTTTGTGGGTTAAGCTGTTATGGTTCTATGCGCCTCATATATTATAGTGTGATTTTATTATCTATAAGTGGATTTTATAAGAAAAAATTTTTTTTGAAAAATAGTCAAATCTATAATTGCCCGTACTGTATAAAAGCACTTTTGTGGGTTAAGCTGTTGTGGTTCTATGCGCCTCAATTATAAATACAGTAGACAATAAACATTCGCAGAAGAAACTGCCACTGAAGTTTTGTAGATGATATAAAATGTACAAAGATAAATTAAAAATTAAAATACTAGATTAAATTATTGTTTTCTCTTTCTTGGTAGATACTGCCGGCCATTTCATAAATTTGAGTAGTTTGATTAATGATTATAATCTTTAGTCAGTAGCGTACGCAGGATTTTAGTTCGGTTAGGGTTTTACATGAGTAAATAATTTAAACAATTTGCTTAACAGTTTTTGTATAATTAGTTATAACAAATTATAATTAATAATTTAATTTATATCTATTATAAATTACCAACAATTTATCGACTCTGCAGTGTATTGAAATGGTAGTAAATAAGATTTTTGTAATATAAAAATTTCAGGGGGGTCTGAACCCTAGAACCCTACCCCTGTGTACGCCACTGTCTTTAATGGTAGGGTCTGGTTCGTGGGCTATAATAGTATGGGTGTAGTAATAGAGGAGAGGATTTCTTCATATTTTCTTTTAGAGATTGCGGTATTCATTAAGTATATTATGCTTTAATTAAACATCAATGTTTCATCGTTCGTACAATAATGGTATGTACGCCTAATTGCCTAGTAATTACGACATAGCTACACACAGACACAAGCCTCAAAACATTATTATCATAATATTATAATAGTATGAAATGACAATTATATTATGTGTCACATATTATACTGTGCATTTTCTTTCTTGGAATCAGTAGTAGTAATACAGTATTATTAATTATTATCGTAATTATAATATATATTATTGTAATAATATTATATTATTACCGTTTAACAATATAGTCACCCTTATCTATTTAGCAATTATTATAAGTACTAACACACATTATTGTACGCCGCAAACATAAATGTGAGAAGCTGAAGAATAAAATATCTCCACGTCTTCCGCTGCACAGCTATTATTGTTATCGATTCAGTGAGCCAAATCAGTCGTACGTACTACTCTTCTTGAAAATATATATCTATTAATAATAAAAATCTTTTTCTAGATTCGTGGTTAAATAACATATCTACTACGTCACGCTGCAAGTGTTAGCAGACAATTAGTATACTTGACAGTCGAAATGAAAACGTTGATTGCGTCTAAAGTGAGATATTTTTGTCACAAATCACAATGATAGAGCTTACATTATATGATATTATAATAATTATTAACAATATAATATATATAGCCATATAGGTAATATTTATATAATAATAATGATGGCAATGTACAATAAATCATTTTAGATGTGTATGCTGTACTGCGCGTTAATCGTTTGCAGTTTAGCGTCGACTGTCAGAACCGCCAATACGATTGATACCACTGCTGTTACTAAAAAAATATTACCTTTCAATTCGACCGAAGTTACAACCGAGTCTGAAAAATATGACGATTTTCTCCTGTGAGTGGAAACCCGTAAATTGTTCATGACTTATTATCCTACACAATATACTCAATTACTGAAGAGGGGGAGACTATGAATACGTTTTGGCCTTTGGGGGTTTATTCTATGACATAATTCACGTGTCCCATCGCAGCTATACAATTGGAAATATTGGTACTCAGTTTCACATCAAATTTTTACACACACCAACTTGAAAAATGGTTTTATGATGTTGTTACATCATTTTAGTTATAGGTATAAAAGTTACCTACGTCAATAGATATAATATACGATATTATTTGTATATTAGATCACACCTACAAACAACTTCAATTGCGATTTCGAAAGAGAGTTCGACAATGACTCCTGGAACACCGTCTGTTACGGATCCGAACAAATTACCGCATTCCGACGAAACCATGACGGGAGGCTTTTCGAATCCACCAAATCTGAAGCTAAAACCAAATAAAGGTAACAGTGTGTCAGGTAAGAGGTACAATTCTAGTGAGCAGATACCGACGAATGATGACACTCGGTCGAACCCTAAAGAACGCGTAACTATGTTTGCACTAGAAAATAGAACGAAGTCGTCGTCGACAACGAAAAAATCTAGGACGATTTGGGGGCTGCCTACTCTCAGTCCCATCACTGACGTTTTGTTATCCCATAATTCACGCATGGAAGAGATGGAAAAAAAAACAGTGGAACAACCTACACGGTATATTATTGACTATCAATAATAATACATTATTCTTATGACTAATTATAGTTATTGAGTAATAAATTCCAAATTAATTACGAATTTGAAATTAGGTAGGTATATTACAAACTTTAACTTACGGCGAGGCTCTGCAAAAATCAAGTAATTTCTTAAACTCGCCTTGTTTAAGTAATAATAATACAGATTAATTTAACTTAAAACTAAAATTTGTGAGAAAATGATTTTTTTTTAACTCTTATGACATTTACAAGTCTAATAGAAAAAAAAATAACCTAAAAACCAGGATATATATTTTTTTATGTTAAGGCACATAATTAGTAAGATAATTTGATAAAAGTAAATACACAAAAACAAAAATAAATAGAATCTAAAAGTTAAGACTTTAAGAAGACGTGATACCCGCATGTGTTGTCTCTGTCTTATACATGCGTAGCATAGTTAAAAAGTGTTTTGCGCGGGACAACATTAGTCCCTCGATATTTATATCAAAATTACCAAAAATTTTAATCGCATTGAGAAGAACTTTACCTGTGATAAAGCGTTTTTATTTTTCGATAGTAGTAACTAATAATTTTTAATAATTAAATGAAAAAAAAAACTTAAGTTCTCAAAACTATAACTTTTAGTTATTACAAGTAACTTTTAAATTTGTCGATGAGCAGCCTTGCCTTTCGGTTAGTTTGCGTTTTAGCTTTATTCTGAAAGATAATTTTCAAAACACTATACTTTATATTATAGGTAGGTATTATCGTTTTTTCAAGTCATAATAAAGTCTGAAAATAAATTATGTTTTATACTTTTAGATTTTATAACGTTAAGTGATTGATAGCGTCATTTAGTAATGTATAATATTAATTGTTTATTTTATTGTAGAGGGTTGGAGGAGGAAAAATTAAAAATTCTAAGTACTTTTAAAATAATCAGAGAAAAAAATACGAACATATTTTTTTTAAATGTTCATATAATATTATTAAAACAATAATTGTTTGGAAATCTTGTTAAATTTCTCAAAAATATTAACTAGATTCAATTTAGTATCAGAAACCACCCTCAAAATTTAAAATCAAATCAATTTTTTCATTATTTATCGTGTACAATGCACATGCAACACATAAAATTAAGATGGATTATTTTAAAATAAATACATTCATCGTTCCGCTTAAAATTTAAAACTAAATGTCGAACTTGTAGTTCATTTTTAGGATTTAAAATTATGATGAGTGGCTACTATCTATTGAATAGATAATCTATCTATTGTCTTCTATTGAATCTATTGTGCTACTAATTCTATTGTACTTACTGAATAGCGTGGACTCATATTTTTAGGACGAACATACTTATGTTTTAAATTGATAACTATAGTCTATAGGGCAAGGATTTATATGCAATAAAAAATTGTAAAATATGCTTTTTGGCCTATTGAAAATATTCAAAAATATGAAATATACACAAAAAAAATGAACACGGTTTAAAATGAACAAGTATAATTCTAAACTATATAGATGCTAATAAAATGTATTACACTAAACAATTACATGGTGTTTTGTATTTTTAAAACTGAACGATCTTCTGTTAGGTCTTAGTACCTATATGTTCTTATATTTACTAAAACTATCCGTTCGATATCACATGATGTACAATCGTTTGGTAACGAAATATACCATAAAACATGCATTTTTCGCATTTTGATAATTGATAGTAGAATGCATTTTGTCCAAAATATGCAAAAATTTACATCATCATAAGGTGATACGCGGACATAACTGACAAAAGAAATAATCAGAAGATGCAAAAAAAAAAAATCACTGTTGCATATAAATCTTAGCCCTACTGATAACTATTTCACTCCAGTTTTTTTAAACTATTAAATGTTTATAAGTACTTATGGTTAAAAATAACTAACAAGTAGCCCGGTTGTAGAGTTTTATATGCCTATTTTAGGTATCGAAATTCTCAGAAAAATATTTTGCTTATAGGAATATGAAATTAATAATCTATATTATATTATAATTATTTATTGTCATAATTTATAAAGGAAAAAAGTTTTAATATGTAAGTCAATTTGAAATTATGTAAAAAAAAAAAAAATATTTTCGAAAAGATATTAAAGTATAATTTACTGGAGTTAATAATACTAAAAATGTTATATTTTTTATATATAGTCCTCCTATGCATCGACGGAACAAAAGCATTTGCAGAGATCCTAAAATCAGAAAATATTTAGCACAGTGAGTTTATTTGTTAACTATACAATGTATTGTAATTTTTATTTGTAAAATTTATACGTAGTGTTTGTAACTTAAAAAAATGAATGCACATAGATTTCTGTAGAATTTAACCTAATAATCTAGAACCTACGGCTAACCCTACAGCATTTGCTGCTCGAATTAATATCACACTATTGTCTATTATACTCAGTAAAATATGATTATTTAGTGTCAACCAATTTCAGTATATATTTTGAAAAAGCTTTAAAAATATTTAGGCTTAGTTCGAAATATTTATAGATATTTTAAATGTTCAACATTTTTAAACTTTTTATTCGATTGGTGTATAATTTAATATTCAATAATTTTAATACAAGATTCTTTAAAAAACTTTCTCAGAACGGTTAAAAAAAAAATTACGCGTTAAGCGGTTAAGCCACGTGAATTTCTTTTAAATGTTATTTGAATTTTATACTCTTTCGAAGTTTGTTAAATTTAATTACTAATTGATTTTTCCATTTAAATTTTCTGACCGCCTTCGTTCAAAATCGTAATTTTGTAATTTTGTAAACTACCTATGATTTATAATTGAATGAAAATTTAAGAGGTATTATTTGTTTTTATTTTGACCCACGCGTAACATATAAAAAAGTAGGCGTAGGTTGTAAATAGTTTTGCGTTCAGTATAACTGACTATTTATATTAATAGCTTTAATATTAGAGTAAATTGACCTAATATTATAAAATTAAATTTAAGAACTTTCTTTACTTCCCGATTGGATTTTTACGATATTTAAATTTTAAAGCTAGATGCAAACATTTTTGAACTGTTATATTTTAATTATTTTACAGTCATAACTTGCATAAAAATTGAAATATTTAAGGCAATATATATTTCCCGGCTTTTTATATCCAATCTTTAGATTTTAACCAAACTATAAGTACATTATTAATTTATTATAGGCGTTAAAGTTAAACCTTACAGTGTAAGGCATGTTTTTGAGCAAAAAAAAAAAAACAGATCACAGATCACGTATATAACCATTAACTAAATTTATAAATCATATACCAAAATCATATTGTATGTATAATGTAGCTGTCAAAATGAAGCAAAGGAAACCACGGAGACCGCAATTCAGCGGAAACACGGAGACTACAGACAGAAAATGGAAACGACTACGATCGAAAATGAAGCAGAAAAGAAAAAAAGATTGGAACTTGAACAGAAAATGGCAGATATGGAGGCTGAAAGATTTAACAGCATATTAAATATTTAGAGGCATTGATTAAGTTTGCCCTACAGGTCGCATCCGAGAATGCAACACACTTTGTAGTATATATAGATATAGATATACTGTGAAATAGGGATAAGGGAATATAAATATTATAAGGTATAAATATATGTCATAATTCATAGTAAAATACCTGTATAGTTATAATATATTTGATAGAAACTGAATTATTGTGTTCTTTTAACTAAAGTAAAAATTATCCAAATAATGTTCAATAAAAAAATACAACAGGTAAACTGTAAACATGTTCGTATAATTATGCTGTATATATTATAAAACCTACCTAGGTAAATATAGTTTATTAATGTACATTATTTTCTATTTCTCTCTCTTTCATATACTTATACTGTATTTAAAATGATATTAGTTTAATTTATAATTATAGTAAGTATTGGATTTTATTTGTATAATTAATGTTTTAATGTTCACAGTTAATTCAGTTAGGTAAATTATAACTAGGTACCTATATATTTTAATACTTGATAAACTTTTCTCGTGCTTTATATTTTATGTCATAAAAAATATGTAAATCACTGTACTAATGTTCACGGTTCTATTTCTGTTTTACTTTTACTGCAACACTATAGATTTTTGTTAATGGATTTAATTTCAAAAAAAAAAAAAAATTAAAAATGAAACGTCCCATTGTACCTATATAGGTAGACTGTTCAGTGTTTTCTTCTAACTCTTGAGAATAGAATGCAATGAAAATAATGTGAAATTATAATTTATATAGTAATATTTTTTATCTACACATTATAAGCCATTTTGGCATTTTATATTTACGTTAATTTTACTTTTCTAATAAGGAACAATTGTCCTATTGCGTATGATTTATTTTTTATTAATTAACTATTATATGCGTTTATATTTATTATAATAATATTATATCTGCTCGTTTATATTTATTATAATAATATTATATCTGCTCATTTCTATTTTATAATGGATAATCATTAATTAGGTTATTTAATTTTAAAACAATACATCAGCGATATGATTCAATTTCGATATAGTATTTATCGAGGCGCGCAGTAAATGATAATTATTATTTGAATTAATGATTATTAATGATTATTATTTGAATTAAAATTAACTGATACAGGGTGATTCACATACCAATATAGTACCTATGCTCAACAGTCAACCTTATTTTATTCTTAAACAAAAATACATTTAATGAATTTATTTAAATTATGATGTTTGGAATTATTTTAAATAGGTATAGTTGGGCGCTATAACTTACTTAAAGACAATGCGTTCAGATTTTTTTTTAATATTTGAAGTATCCTAGGCGATATCTATCTTTTTTTTTTCAAATGAAACCACTAATTTTTAATAGACATATCATCCTATCTAACAGGGAAGTATTCAATATAGCACTTATACTTATTATTTGTTAATTATTATTTTATCAATTAGGCAATGAAATTTTTATACAATAGTATGCTTTTTATTTGCATTGCCCTTTTAAAAATTTGGTCCGACCTATGTCCGGCACGAATCGCCCCAATGTCTCACTAGTCACTACAAGTAATGATAAATAATAGAAATTAAAAAAAAAAAAAAAAAAATATAATTATTTGAAAATTGGTAAATTATTTTTTAGCTAAGAATTCATAAAATCCTTAACATTCATACTTAAAATTTAATAATTTAATACAAGGTTCTTTATAAGCTTTCTCCTCAAAATTGAATTACTATAGATAGGTTAGGTTAGTACACGATGGTACATGATATTTTTACCTAATGTTTATAATTTTCTATAGGTACCTACATACACGATGAATATTTCAAAATATTTCTATAAGTTATTTATAGACATGAGCAATTTTCGATTGTTATTAGTTTTTCTTTATATAAGTAAACATTATGATAAAAAGTTAGGTATATTGTATATTATGCTGTGTTAACATTTTTTAAATTAGTCATAATTTTAGATGCTGAACATAGCGACGAATGTAGTTTGATTTTACAATTAGGCGTGTTTTTCATTTCTGTGTAAACAATAAGTAGGTAGTTGATAAAATGCTTCTATTTTCGCTTAGAGCATAATATAGTTTTAAATAAGTAGTAAATCGGATCTAGTTTGTACTTTGGACCTTTAGACGTTTTAGAGAAATTGAAACTAAAAATTCCCAGTAGATTTTTTTTTTTTAACCCAATTTTATTATTAAAATAATTATGTTGTAACTATAGTCATAGGTACTTAAATTGTTTAGAGCATTCACTCAGAATCGCTTTTTATCGTATACAACAATGTGGTATATTTGAAAAAAAAGTCCAGTAGGTATAGTGATTAACTCTACTCGTATAATGAGTCCTACTACTCCTATTCGATGTATAATGTATAGCAGAAGTGCAGAACAATAACTTGGGACTTGCCTACTTTTTTTTTTATATTATGCTTTAGAAATTCAAATTTTTACTAAATTTGTCAAAATTATGAAAATTTACAAAACTAAAAGATTTTTTAGTAAATATTTATAAAATCTTCAATTTTATAACTAAGGTTTGAAAATTTAATATATTTTTTTTTCATAAATATTCATACTAGAACGTCTAGAACTAAAATATGTACAAAAGCAAATATTTTTTATAAACATTTTAAATTTAAATTTGGACGAAATTACGTATTTATTTTTGAATTTTACTATACCCAATGACATTTTCAAAATATGTAAAATTAATTTTTTCATATCACCTATATTATACCACAAACTTATTCAGAAAGTGTTATGGTAGGTACTTTATTGTATATGACAAAAAAAAAAAAATAAATAAATAAGCAGTGAAATATATTGTTGCACCAGGTTAAAAGTTTTAAAGGTCGATTTATGAGTACCTAGGTACTGCAGCATTGCTAGAAATTAAATTGTATTTTGAGGAAGGAACTTCATTAAAAAAAATAATAAACCTACAAAATCAATCCTCTCATCAATAGTTTGGATATTTTTGTAGACATCTACTTGTACTTTATAACACAAACCATACAGTCATACAGATATGTTAATATTGATTAGACTAATCATCATACATAAAATTTCTATATAGGACCAAAAAATCAAAAATGTTTGATAACTTATACTGAGTACCTTCAATAAAATGTTTTTATTTAAATTTTGAGTGATAAATCAAAAAAACTAAAATAGAATATAATTAACAATAAATTGTTCCAAATGTTCCAATGATACATACTATAAAATAATAATAATAGACATGTTATGTATATATTATTTATATCACTAGAGCAAATTATACTTATTTATAATCTATGGGTAAAGTATTATAAGGTCACTCATACATTTGACTTAAGTTTTGCAATGTACAAATCAATTTCTTCATTTATCACGGTTAGGTTAGTCAATTGCAACTATAAATGTATATCATTTATGTTTAGGATATTTATACTTATATTTTTCATTATTATTATCTTTAATTAACATTATTAATATTTTTAATTGTGGTATATTCAGTAGTACTTATATAGAACACCTATAATGACCACCAACATTTATTTTAAGATAAATTAAGATTTTTATAGCATTTAATGGATAAGTTTTGTTATTATAAATAGATATAACAAAAAAATAATAAGATTTCCCACCAAATATGTACTCTTAATAATTACAGAAAAAACTTCTAGGGAAAGTTTTAACGTTAGTACTTTCACAATAAAAAGTTCTTTTATTTTGGTATCTTTCTAATCCAACCTTATTTAAGATTTTTGGCAACATGCTTGAACAAATATGCATTATATTTGATAAATTTGTATTTTATAAAATTGATTCATGTTAACTGAATTATTATAATAATTATAAATACATTAATATTTTCAGTAGTTATCAGTTATTTTATAATTTTGTCGACTATAATGAAATTGAAAGCATAGTATGAGTAGTATAGTCATAAGGGCTAGAAGAAGCATGTTTGAAGTAGAGTTCAATGGAATAGCAGTCCATATTTAGGTGTTACCAAATATTTTAGTATATTATATTTTTATTTCATTATGGAAGATTTGTAACATTTATTTAAAATTTTAACTAAATTAAAATCAAAATTATTTATACACATCAACGGTTTGGATAATCATTTTTTATATTACTATGTTTCATTAAAATTAATTTATTATAGTTTAATATAAACATTTTAAAACAATTTAGGTACTTTCAAAACAAAATACTTTTTAGTATTTTAATTCTGAGAAAATTAATAACGTTAAGTATTTAATAATATTGATGAGATAATAACCTCATAATACATGTGAAATTCAATTGTTTCAATATCACTAAAATAATAGATAAATAATAATCTATTTAAATTGATCAACATTAAATAAAAAATAATAAATTGCAAGTTTTGTTCATATAATTGTTTGTGTATTTGTAAGCTATATTTATGAAAATTAATTAAATGCTTGTATATTTTTCTATAAAAAGATAGGTAGTACAATTTAATTCAGTTGATAAGTAACTAATAAATCAATGTAACACAACATTAATTTTATCTTTACCAAAATGAATTATAAAAACAATATGAGGATTAATTAATGAACAACTAGAAATGTGTGTATAAAAAAATATAAAATAATTATAATCAATAAATGTAATACTAATATTATAGGAACTCCGTTCTCAATTTTTTTATGCGTTTAAACAACTCATCATCTGATGAAGCACATTCTTGTGCACAACGTTTGCATTCGATCAGAAATTTTTCTTTATCAGCTTCATTGATTTCCTGAAAAATTATAACATTTGTGAAAACTAGTTTTTATATAAATAGTATTTTAGAATACTTTTTGATTATCTTCTGTAGTTGGGTTATTTTGAAAACTCTCCAACAGAGCAAGCTTCTTAGCAGCGTCCTAATGGGTTGAAGGTAATAAAAAATTAATATTTATTACAAGAAAATTATAAAATGTTAATTATAATGAAATGAGTAAATACTTGAATAACATTTTTTGGAAATTTTGCCATAGCAGCAACATGAATACCAAAACTTTTATCACATGATCCCGGTTGCACTTGGTACAAAAGCGTTAAACTATCATCTGTAGTAACAGCAGAGACATGTTTATTGGTGATTGTTGGTATAGTCTCCTGGAGTTTAGTTAACTCATGGAAATGAGTAGCAAATAAAGTAAATGCTTTGGTTTCAGCAGCCAAACGTCTACAAATATAAAATAATTTTCTCAGCTCTAAATTTAAACTTTTATTTTTTGTTTTTATTCACTGTTATTAATAATAACACTTTATTATTAGAAAATAAAATCATGTCTCACTTACTCTGCAATGGCACAGGCAATTCCACAACCTTCATAAGTTGATGTACCTCTACCTAATTCGTCAATAATCACCAATGATTCTGAAGTAGCTCTCTAAATTGATTACGTAAAGTATGTTATATTTATGAACATTTTAAGATTTATATTTTAATTTATAGATTACATACTTTGAGTATAGAAACAGTCTCTATCATTTCAACCATGAACGTAGATAATCCTTTAATCTGAGAATCATTTGCTCCAACTCGAGCTAAAATAGCATCAACCACACTGATTTCAGCAGCGTCACAAGGTACAAAACTTCCCATGTGTGCCATAAAAACGGCCACAGCAACACTTCTAATGTAAGTACTTTTTCCACCCATGTTTGGACCAGTTATTACATTAAATGTGCATTTTCCTGAAATTGAATTCATAAAATATAATATAATGTAATTAAAATACGTAAATTAAACTTAACTTACCTTGTTCAAAGTAAGCATCATTAGGTATATAGGATACTGAATCTTGTACCTCAACACAAGGATGCCTCACTTGTTTCAAGTCTAATAGACCACGACCTTGGGGATGTAAATTTGGTCTCACATATGGACGTAAAGAACTGGCTGCTAGCATAGAAAAGCTCGTTAAAACGTCCAACTGTGCCAGAGTTCGACTTAGATTTAGTATGGTTGCATTGTAACTACCTACATAATATTATCAAAGATTAAACAGGCGGTTGTTTGAAGGAAGGGGATATGCATATATATATATATATATAAGATTTAAAATTTTTCATACTAGCTGTTTGGATGACTTCTACTACAATAGATTTTTGATGTTCCAAATAGTTTTTATGTATACTTTGATATTCTGTATTAAGTTCTGTTAGTTTAGATGATCGAAAACGCATACCCCCGCCTTTAGTAGTGTCTAGAACTTCATATGATTTATTATTTGAGACAGTTTTAGCATCCTATAAAATGGATATTTGAAAATAAATAAATATAGTTAAATATCAATAGAAGTATAAACGGTAATTTACTTTTAACGAGACTTTATAGAAAAATCCATATTGTGAATTTGAATCCAATTTCACAGAAATTCCTAATGCGCCATTAGTTTTGGTTAAATTCGATTTCATTTTTGTTTCATAGTCATCCATTTGATTTCTCATTTCTTGTAATTCGTCATCAAATCCAGATTGAATGAGAAACTCTCCTCGTTCGATCAATTTTAAATCAATTGTTTCCTCAATCATGGCCTGATATTTATTCATGTCGTTGACAAGTTCTTTTAATGGAGTTGTAATTACACTATTCAGAGTTGTATTATCTGAATTGCTCAATGTTTGCACAAGGTCTGGAAGCTTTTGTATTGCTTGATATATCCTAAATTAAACATCATTTAAACAGATAATTAAAATAATTATACAGTTATGCAGTTTATTAAATATAATAATTAATAAGTAATATCTATTCACTTTATTTTATCAAAAATTAGTTTTATTACCTACCTATAACAGTCTTGTAGGTTGGCTTTTTTTCTTTGAATCTTTCGCATAAGAGCTTGGAGGTCAGGTATTGTACGTAAATGTTGATCGTGTAGTTGCTGTCTAATATCTGTATCAGTAACAAGAGTTTCAACAATATTCAATCGTTCATTAATTTTATTCAAATCTCTTAATGGTTGTCTGATCCATTGAGTTAACAATCTAAATATTGGATTATTTTAATGTTATATAATTTAAATAATTTAAATTAAACTAACCTTTGCCCATGTGGTGAGCGACATTTATTAAAAATTCCAAGAATAGAATCATTTTTGGACATAGTACCAGAGTTAGAAAATAGATTAAGTGCTTGAACACCAGCACTATCTAAATGAACAAATTTGTCATATCCCAAATTATCAACAATGTATTGATTTAAGTTATCCGAATCAGACGATAACTGTAATTTACATTTTTAATATGTCATTATAAAATATTAAATAATATTTATATAGCCATGGATAATCAATTTAACACACTAACACATCAATTATTTCAAAAAAAAATATTTATTGTTTTTTCATAATTTTAAGTCATAAAAAATATTTTTCTAAAAATAGTATTTTTACTTTTTTTTAATAAAAATAATAAATATGCATTTTTTATTTTTATTCTTAAGTATAAGATTTTATGGACTTTTATACTAGAATAAGCTGGTTTTGTCATTTAAAATTGTATTGCGTTTTATCTCATATTATGAATTTGTCATAAATAATGGAGTATAATTGTGTAAAATTATGTAGAATAATTTAATTTGAAGATATAATAGTCTAATAAGCTAATTAATAATAAATATATATATATATATATTTTATAGAGTGTAATCGATACATAAAAATTGAGTTTTGGACAAGTCACTTGTAAATTATGAATATGTAAAATTTGTGGGCACACTTGTCAAAGTGCGATGTAGGCTAAGTTAGGTTATACTAGTATATAAATATGAAACTTAAAAACTATAATTTTTTTCCCAAAAATGTTCTTATTTAACAATTTAAAATTATGAAAAATATTTTAAAAAAGTTAGTGTTAACTGAAATAATATGAGTGCCATGTTAAATGGATCATACTAAATAAATGATCTAAAGTATATAATATACTTCAAGATATTTTATAACTGCAGCTATTGCAGCAGAAGCAACTTCAAGTTGTAACTGAGGTAAAGTGTGGGCATTTGGTTGCTGTCCGTCTTCAAACATAATAAGCTTGTTTAAATCTTGTATTAATGTATCTGTACTAAATTCAGATTTCTTTTTCATGGTCACAAGTACTCCACAACGCTCTACTACTTTTTTTAATTGTTCCACATCAGGATTGCTACCATCCGTCATAAGAATACATTCTTTTGGCGAAATTTTAATTACTATTGATTCAGTGTGAGAAAAATATTCATCATCAGTAAATTCACTTAGTTGAAATTTATTTTCTACTGTATCTACTGCCCCTAATCCAATTAACTAAAATATTAAAAATCAAGGTAAATAATACTGTTTTAATCAGAAATATTATATAGTATCAAGTTGTTTGAGTATAGTAATTTAAACCTTATTATTTTTGAAGTCTGGGCTTAGCTTTAAGGCAATAACTACATTTGCTTCAATTTGTTCTACATTTCCAAATAATAGATCTTCAAACTGAGATAAGTTACCAGGCGAGCCCTGAAAAATTAAAGTGCACTAGTAAAATACTACAATTTTATAGAGTAAAATTGTAAAAAAATAGTAATACCTTATAATCTAGAGCCCATTTTCCACTTTTATTGACAAAAATTTCTACTTTGTAATGATTGACTAACAAAAGTTGTTTTATATATGCTTCAAAATTGGCTTTATTGAATATCAATGATTCCAGTGTGTCATCATCTGTATTAATAAATTTAATTTTTATTCAATATTTATTAATTACTGAAAAGGTATTTGATGCATTACCTGATCCAATAATTTTTATCGAATGATTTGTTTTATAAAAGTCTTTGGCAGCAAAAGTAGCATCTTGACCATGGACAGTATAATAATCTTGCCGATTGAAAAAACGAACAGTTGTTAAAGGTTTCTAAAATGAAAAACCCCAAGACATGAGTTCAAGGTAATATTATAGAAGATTAAAATGTGTTCACTATACATCATTATCTTTTTAACTTAAACCTGGGATTTTACGTTTTCATTTTAAGGCTAAACAAGCGTATTTCATATAGATAAAATGTTATTAAATATAATCATAATAATTTAATACAAGGACAAAATATCCAAAGTCGGTAAGGTCATAATTCATAACTTTTAAATAAAATTACCTACCTATACCAGAAAAAAGATTTTATGACTTAATTATCTATTTGTTTATATTATAATACTAAATTAATAAATTTAAATACTCAAATAATCTACTGTTAATATTTTATAATTTAATGAGAGTATGAAACAGATATGCAAATTGAATATTTGTTGTAAATGCATAAAATTAACATTAATTAATAATTAATTAGGTAACATTATATGAAGAAAATTAAAAATTAAGAATAATACAATTAAAATTGAATTTTTTTCTTTTGACAAAGTATCTAAATAGTTATGATTGTAGAAATGCATTTTCAATCAATAAGAATATTATTTAATAAAATAAACACAACTCAGGTAAAGAAGTGCTTGAAATATTTTCAATAATTACAGCATGTCATTTTTATTTATTTTTTTTTTTGAAATTAAAAAAAAAAAAATTAAGTTCCCATTATAATATGTGACCCAATTTCAGCCTATGTATAAAATCATAAAATAAGTAATAAAAATAACAGTATCAATATAAAAATAATGGAAATTACTAATGTATTATTGTTACTTATAATTGAGTGGACTATGAACAAAACATAGTACTCAGACAACTTTGGGGTTAAGGTTATCTATAACAGTTCAGGGTCTAAACAATACAAACTATTTTCTAATTCCTCGTAACTCTTGATTATTATTTATTGGGTTTTTAGTTTTTGTCAAATAAACACGTCAGTGTATCATATAAATTCAAGCAGTTTGTTTAACTAAAACCATTCAGTAAGTTAAACTTAAAGCAATAAAGTCTATGTGAATAGTTTTTAATACAATAATTCTTTCAAATTTATTAGCAAAAATAACTTAAATAAAAATATGCAAACAACATTTAACGTAAGAATTAATTTCAGTAATTAATAAATGCAATATTATATATTTTATTTTAAATTTTAATGTTTATTTCAAAATTAATATTGATTATCTTTTCAGGTTTGCAAATTATATTTGCTATTATGTCTTGGTTTATTAACAAATGCCAGTCCAATATTAAATGGATTAAAAACATCATCATCTGATTATCAACAGAGCAGTTTGTCATTAGAACACGAACCTTTGTTTCCTCCTACCACAAATTTTGGAAATGTGGAAACCAAATCTAATTTACAGACGGTTTCAGCAGTTGACCAAAGTCTGAAAAATACTCCAGGTATTACCACAACATACAGAGATCAAAATGGAAATCTTGTAACTCAGGTAAAAAAAGAAACTTTTAATAAAGAGAATGGCCAAAGCTCTCATGCATTTGAAATGCATGAGAGTAAACAACTTCCAAATGGGTATTCGAAAAGTTTCAAAAAAGAATATTCGTCATCCAGCATAACAGGACCTCAACCTACTATATTTGTTCAAAAACCATTGAACACAGAAAAATATTATAATAGTCAACAATTAACAAATGGAGAGTCAAGTTCATATGGATCTTTCCAAAATTATCAAGGACAATCGATACCTGCTAATATAGGAAACACAGGAATCAAATCAAATTTTAAGTCAAATATTGATCAAAGTTTGACAAATGTACCCGGGATTACATCAACATTTAGAGACCAGAATGGAAACATAGTTACTCAGGTAAAAAAAGAAATTGTTACTAATAATGATGGTCAAAATGGTCATGTAACAGAATTTGAAGAAACAAAACAACTTCCAAATGGATATTCAAAAAGTTTCAGAAAAGAATATTCGTCATCTAGCGTAACAGGACCTCAACCTACTATATTTGTTCAAAAACCATTGAACACAGAAAAATATTATAATAGTCAACAATTATCAAATGGAGAGTCAAGTTCATATGGATCTTTCCAAAATTATCAAGGACAATCAATACCTGCTAATATAGGAAACATAGGGATCAAATCAAATTTTAAGTCAAATATTGATCAAAGTTTGACAAATGTACCCGGGGTTACATCAACATTTAGAGACCAGAATGGAAATATAGTTACTCAGGTAAAAAAAGAAATTGTTACCAATAATGACGGTCAAAATGGTCATGTAACAGAATTTGAAGAAACAAAACAACTTCCTAACGGATATTCAAAAAGCTTCAGAAAAGAATATTCATCATCTAGTGTAGTTGGTATTCCTCCAACATTAATTAAGGTCAATACTACTGAGAAGAATATGTATTCACCACAAAAATTCACTCAAAAGGAAACAGAAAAATTTAATGGTTACAACACATTTTTTAACAACCAAAAGTATACATCAGATCCAAACAGCCCAATTACTTCTCAAGTATTTAATAATAAAAAACAACCATTAGAAACCACTGGTTCGTCATTTGGTCTTAGCACAAAAGATCAAATTGACTGTGAAGAAGGGTCCTCTAGTACTTCTTTAACAAGTCAAAATTTTAAACAGCAAACAATTAACACAAAATTTTCACCAGTTACTCAAAAAGTACCAGTTTATAACAATCCTTATTCAACACTAACACTAGACAAAGTTGGTCAACAATCAGTAGATTTACACGGATATTCACAACCA
>VUJU01004504.1:0-18315 GCA_009835225.1 Aphis craccivora
AAAAAATTAAGGAAAAACGGAAATTTTTACGCAAAATCTAGTTTTCGACCAAATCGATTTTTTTATATGGTTGTAATTCAAAAACTAATCACTGTAAATACTTGAAATTTTCACCAAATGTTTATAAGTGTTATCTATATACAGTTACATTTTCAAAAAATGTTGACTTTTTTGAGTTATTTATAGACCACTGAAAATTTTTAATTTTCATAAGAATTTTTTTTGTTGAAGTGTCGATAAAAAAATTTTGGATGACCAAAAAGACTTAATAAAAAAATTTAATACAAAGTTCCTTATGAGTTGTTCTTATTGTAGCTAAAAAAAAATTAAAAATCGTTAGTCACAATTTTTTTTTATAAGCGTTTATAGTTCAAATTTTTAAGAAATCTGATGAAAACGCAAAAATTTGCAAGTAATTTTGAAGTTGAAAAATCATAAGTTCCATTTTCAAAATATTTTGGCTTTTTTGAGCAATTTTTACACGAATGAAATTTTCAATTTTTCTGAAAATTGTTTTTTTTAAGTGTCAATAAAATTTTTTTGGCCCAATCAAAATACTTGAAAATTGAATACAAAGTTCCTCATAAGTAATTCTTATAGTGATTAATAAATTATAAAAATACATAGGCACAATTTTTTTTTATTATCATTTGAAATTCAATTATTGACAAAAATTTGTCAAAATCATGAAGATTTGCAAATTATTTTGTAGGTATAATTCATAAAAATTTTTATATAAGTAACTAAGAGTTGAAAATTCAATACGAGATTTTTCATAAGTTTAGCTTATCATAATTATAAAAGAACCTTAATTCTGGTATATTCAGATCATTAAATCATAAACCACCTTTTTCACCAACTATTCGAAATTATATTCTAGGCTGACAAATCATCTCCGTTCAGAATCGTTTTTTGTATACAATGATACCTATCATTGGATTCAAATTTAACACTCCTATAATATATAATAATGATCCATACGGCACTTAGTGTACAGCAGAGCGGTACCCACTTATCCACTATTTTTATTATTATTATTATTTTTAGATCAAGATTCAAGATGTTTAAATTATAATACAACAATACATTTATTTTAACATTTATACATTAACGTTCAGATTTATTCAGTTATACTTAAGCTATGTATAATACAAAAATTATTATAAACGTAAATATCAACAATATTTATTTTCAATTATTATTATTGTATTTTTGTTTGGTTACTTAAGCTATTGATTGTCATATAATAATGTTTATAATTGTTTTTACATACAATTTAAATTTGTTATCTATAGAATTTGTTGATATAAAAATATTAAACTTATTTTTTACAGTGCTCTAATAATTTGATGAATTTATAATTTATAAAAAAAATAATTAGTAATATTGTGCAGTTTGGTTTATGAGATTTTGACAAAATAGTAGATATTCTCGTTTCTCGTAAATAAGACATTCGTTATCATTTATTTATCGTAAGGAGGTTACTGCAACTGAAGCACATTACATATAGTGAGTGCTTCAAACTAAAAAGGTATTGGTGGGCAATTATTGTATGATCAATTCGTATTTTGTTGATGGAGGTTCCTATTTTTGTTTTCAAGATTTCCGGTGGAAGAAGCCATATTATGTTTAATTCATATAACCGTTAGCTGTTACCATATATTGTCAGAAATAACTTTAATTTTAGATTTGGTGCTTGTAAAATCAAGATATTTAAATTGACAGCATCCGAGGATTTATTGCCTCTTAAGCTTTTTATCAGAATTTTCGTTTCGTAACATTTTACTATTGCTTAGTACCAATGTACAAATAATTTAATATTCAGAATTTTTAAATAATATAGTTGGTTTTGGAGTATTTCTTTTTTTTTGGCCATCTCATTTTTATAGGAGCAAGAGTTGGCAACTTTGTGCATGAATTATTTTTTTATAATCTCCAATGTATAAGAAATTTTTTCTGCATAAACTATATAGAAGAACTAACATTTAAGAGACTCAACATAGTCAACGTGGTATTCATTATGCTACATTATTGATTATCATATTTCCACCTATATTTATTGGTTTTTGCATTTTTACAGCAAAAATTCATACAATGTGCCTTAAAAGACAATATAGTCATTCAAATAAGTAAATAAATGCTACTTATAAAAATTTTTTATTGTAGGCTTGGTTAATTTTTTATCACAATTATGATACATACCTATTTGTTTATTTTATGACGTAAATATATCGCATTTATACTTCAAACAAGTTAAGAAGATTGTCGCGTAGTTAAAAGGACTTATTTAAACACCACAATCCCACTGCGCATCAAAGGAAATATTATACAAAAAAGTTCATGTAGCTGCAAATAACTAGTCAACCAATCAAATGACTTGTTTTTTTATATAAAAGACGCATTATGCTAGGATCTGATCGATACTAATGCAAATACGTCGAGAATTCGGCTATTTTCTTGATTTGAGTTGAGTTGAGATGCTTGTGTTATTTAGTTGTAATTAATATTTATATAATATTATGTATTTAATCTCTAAACATAGAATTATCGGAACTCAAAATTTGATGCAAACTTATTTATAATAGGTACAAACTATATCTTAATTCGATTTGCTGTTGATATTTAATAAGACTTATACAATATGTATATAGGTAATTATTATAATGCACAGACGAAGTATGACCAAGCGAATTTTATTTAGTGTATACCATGCCTACCTTATCGATCAAAAATGTTGAGCACGGTATTTGAATAAAACCGAGAAAAACAAATTTATGATGTCATGTTCATGCCTTATGGACTAGCCATGGACGCACTTTTATATTCATGTATTCATTATATCCTATACTTCTATTTTTTATAATAATTTCACACCAACGTCGAGCTTTAAATAATAATAATTCTATGGTTTATTCTAAACATTGAATGGTGTGATTGTTTAGTGTTATAAAATACATTGTTGATCATATTATTTATTATAATATATTATTATGAACATAAGAAAATATAATAGGTATATACATTTTAAATATTTATATAAATACACACACATTTTCATATTTTATCACGTACCTAAATGTTTTCTGCCATATAATACAATCCTAAGATATTCAAAAACAATTTATGTTCTTAAAATATATAAATTAAAATAGATACACGGAATAAAAAATACCTAAAAAAGTCACTCTATCTTATAATAATGTACTTCGTTATTGAGTGCCTAGGTGGTTAAATGTACTAAAATTATGAATTTTTATTTTTATTCAATTATTATTCTTTCTATTTGATTTTTACCTATATAGTCCCTTGACTTCATTTAAGTATACAAAAATATCGTTATTCATAAAAAAACTAATTACATATCATATATGTATGTATATTACATACATATCATGTAAATTACGTTTTATAATAGCATAAGAAATTAAAATTAAAAGGTAAAAGAAGAGGACTCTTAGAATTACACATTTTTGTGCTTAACGTGAAAAATATTATTTATTTATTATTCATTTCACGCAAAAACACATTATTAAAAACAAGTGTATTATATAATACTTACATAATAACATAGTAATAAAAAAAAACCATATTATACTCGGCATTATATTAATAACTAAGAGGAAAGAAAAATAGTAATGAGTGAAATATATTGAGAAATTAATAGATATAAACAATTAGTAGAAGAAATTGAAGACGTAGACGATTCACATTATGCGACTAAGATCATGATATAATATAATTTATGTTATACTTCCTTATATAGAACTTTATGTAGCTATAATTCTATAAAAGTATACTTTATATTGATTTTATAAACAATTTATACAAATTTAATAACTATGCAAAACATAATGCGTTGTTTTAATTAGGTACCTATCTGATGTAACAAATTTATTTATTACCATATTATCGTGTATATAAATAACCCCTACAAATATATTTTACATGCATTTGTATGCATATCCATTACCTGTGGTCGCGGTATTATTTATGTAGCTATCTCATTAGTCATTTAAGAGAAAACAACTATAATTAAGAACTGCCACGCGGTAATGTTGTACCAAACAAACCATACTAATAAGTAAGTACCCTATGTAACTAGAATCTGTTTAAAACAATATATTAAATAATCCATCATATATTCTGTTTTTCTTTATTTTCTAAAAAAAAAAAAAATTGTTTATGTTTGTGAGTATCAAACAGAATATGTATATCATTAATGATATGAATTTAACGAAAAGTAAATAACTTGATTGTGATACTATATGATTTAAAATCCTCAAGTGTTTAAAATTTAAAAATAAAGGATAAGGTCTAGAAAAAAAAATATATTTCTAAGCATATAAAACATGTACCTATTGTTAGGTATAACCATGTAATTACAATATTAAAAACCAGGTAACTCACTTTGATGTATGCCTGTATAATAAATATCAAGTGGAATTAAATTGTTAAATTTTAAATTTCATAAAAAAAAAAATATATATATGAACTTTTAACTACAAAATAATTTCCAAATGTTTATAATTTTGATGTGAATAATGGATATTGAAAACCAAACGCTTATAAAAAAAATCTTATAATATATTATTGATATCGTACATTTTAACCAAATTAAAAAATGATTGAAAATTAAATAATATATTTTTAAAATTTCATTGTAGTATGTAGAAATTAATAATTTAAGAGATAATTTCGAGTTTTGTGATAACACTTTTTGAATAGTTTGCTGAAACCATCTATATAAGTTGGACGGTGTAGATCTAGATAATAATGAAAAAACTGCTTTTTGTAAGAGTTGATTTAATAAAAGGGAAATTGGTTGCTGTACTTTGAAATTCCATTATATATTCCAATCAGTAATTTAGATCAGGATGATTTTGTAAGTCTGATGCAGCAGTGTGTTATTGAGTTTTTGTGGATTCAAATAATATGACCTTGTCTTCAGTAAAGTTTAAAGTCAATAACGGTTATATCTAATCCGAAACATATAAATAATACATATAATAGGGGAATGTATTACATCATGTAGATCGTCAGCGGTCCTAATATCGTAATCTTTTGGTAGATATATTTATAATAGAAAAATAGGATTCGAAACCAATTTATAATGAACGATAAGCTAATTGGCTAGGTATGATTTTATTAAAAGGAAATGTTTAGGGAAAAGATATAGTTTTATATTTGTCTAGATTATTTCTTACATGCAGATAAAAGTACAAATAATTGATGACATTTGAAGATTTGAAAATGTTTAAAACCATTTAAAATATTCCAAGATACATTTCTTATTCATTAGTTAAAATATTTTATGTGGTTTTATGATTTATCGATTTTTTAAAACTACGAGTATTTAATTTATATATTTATTTGACTATCATAGATATATAAATACGGATACGTATTTTACACTGTTTTTTCACTGGCCTTCAAGCCCATTGTTTCATTTATAAATCTCATCTCCTTCCCGGTATTTCTAGATGTATATAACTACAGGAACGTGTTGAGTTGACACACACATCTCTCGAATTCGTATTGAACGTAGGATTCGTCTGTTTGTTACACAGTCATGATCACGCACGAAAACCGTTAAAACAACTATAATACAACGACATACGCGAGTACACACCTGTGTGTATAACGACTATTCTTACCCGGCACGTATTTACATCGGAAAATGCCCTCTAGGAACAACACAACGTCATAATATCAATCGATAAAAGCTCTAAGCTACTCGTACATAATCCATCGGACCACGTTGTAATGAAACCGTAATACCTATTACCACCCGTCACCTCGACACACTACTACCAAACCTAACTATATACTTCCTGTTCAGAGGTGATTTTTTCACCACTAACCAGTTATAGTTTTCTCCATAAATATATGCGTTTTTAAATATATATATATATATTGTACATAATTACAATTTGAAGTCACATTACAACATAACAGTTATAAATTTTACAACTTTAATTGTCATAAATTATTGAGTTTCTGCTATTTAAATATACATTTTTAAATGCATACTCCAAAGCAGATTGTTTTTTTAAAATATTCAATACAGTAAGGTATAATGATTGTAACTCGTCATTGAATAAGTCAATGCAAATAAATATTTTAAAATTTTAAATGTTATACAATGTTATTGTACAACAATTCTGAATGAAAAATACGGTTAAATTAGCGTTTATAACATATTATAATGTTATTTAAAATATTTACATTATATTTTATATGTTCGTTGTACAAATAAATTAAAATCAGAGTACATATTTTGAAAAATTATATTTTATATAGAAAATGACAGTATAAGACGTAATAGTAGTTTAAGAATCTATACCTAATATAAAAAATATTTTTGACTTTAAATGAAATAAATAACCGTGCTTATGGAAAAATCCTTATTTTTTGTAGAAATTGTTGTAAATTATTGTACATATCAACAATAACCGTTATTAAGTATATTTCTTTATAAAAACATATTAATTCAAAATAGATAATAAACTATAATGGCTAATATTTGTTCCAATCTTAATAATATGATTATTTCATAATAGTTAATAATATATTGATCGATGTCTAATTGCTTATAACTTTAAATATTAGATAATGATTATAAATAGCCTTTATCAATATACATTACTTGAACCTTAAAATTTTTTTTTTTTAATTATAATAATGATTTCTGTATAATATAATGATTAATATGTAATTTTTAACAATGATAGAAGATATAGAAATAAATACAAAATTCGGAGAAGATTCTTTGTACAAAAATTCATAGTATACTATATAAAATAAAAGTATTTAAAGCAAAAAAAAAAAAACTAGAAAGGTACTATATTGTATGCGAGTCTGTTTTGAGAGTACCTACAAGTAGGTAATTGTGACGGATATATTAAATTTAAATTCAATGATAAATCATTGGAAACGAAGAGAGCGCACAAGGGAAGATATAAATCAGTCACTATTCTAAAGAACACCTATTTCATTATTTTATTATATATATTAATTTAGTGTTTTTGATTAGGTAAATAGAATAATATGAACTTCAATGATTAATGTCCAAAAAAAAAATAAAAAATAATAATAATATTGTTTTCAATACTATTAATTTGCTATAAGAACATATTAATAAGGAACCTTGTTACTACATTTCAAGATCTGTCGAAATTTAAAATAATAAATGCATTTTTAACTAAAAAATAGTTTTTTAAATTTCATAATTTATAAAATATATTTGACTTAATTTTTATTTTATATTTGCGTATTAAAAGTTTAAATGTTGAATATTTTTTTATCGAATACGCAAAAGTTTTTTGATTGTTTTATGTTAATAAATGCATTTAATCGTCAATTCGTAAATTTAATATAATCATAAGATATCCTTTTACTAATTTTTAATATTTATAATATTTTTATACAGGCGTTTAAAGTTAACGCGATTTTATACGTTAACTTATGAGTTAATTAAAATAATAAAATGTATGATATAATATATAAATGCGTTTTTTGGAAAACAATAGTTCAATTTAACGTATTACTACAATGTACTAATAGAAAAAAATATTACTCCAAGTAATAAAAATAAACTATAAAAATCATTTATATGTAGGACATAGGTACCTATATTAAGATTGTGATAGTATATTTTTGAATTATTTTAAGAACAACTATATTCAATAATATTTTAAAACAAAACAATATTATGACAGTTGAAAGATATTTTAGTTCCTTACGCTTTAATGAAATCATTGGAGTACCTTTCAACACTAATGTCATATTGTCATGGTAGAATGTGAAAACCAAACCGTAATTTAAAATTAATTCTTTAATGCTGTCTTTCATAACTTTGAAAGTTAAATAGTATGATTTAATTTAATAGGTGGAATCAATTAATTCAACTTCACAAATAGTTAATTTTTCACATATTAATTTCTTGATCATCTGTAAATAATGGTTCTTTAATAATCATAATAATAATAATAATTGTTTATTCAGCGACATTTTACTTTAATTACATACGTTCACTTAGTTGCTCGAGTATATTTGTAACATACATATTAGACAATTAGCTTTGTCGAAATTTTAAATTACCTATTAATTATTTATGTTTAAAAATATTGATTCTGATAAAGTGATGTATTAGAGTTGTTATGGATAATATGGAAAAATAATTAACTAATTTAAATTAATTAATTAATTCATCATTCTCTAGTCATTATAATATAAGAATAGTATATTTACTTTTAAAACTAAAAAAAATAATGTTTCAGAAGACAATACATAAAATGATAGAACAAAGTACATTATTGTGGTTTTTGTTTTTCTAAAGAAATTTGAACATAAATTTGAAGATCTAAAGTCTTACAACACGTACCTAGTTTCCCGTGGTATTTTATATTTGAACTTAAGATTTCCTAATAAAGAGTATAGAATGTCAAGTGATATAAGAGAAATTTGCCGTTAATATCTAAGGGACTCATATATCATTGAATAACTTGGAAATTGTATTTATAATTTATTTTATACAATAGTTATACTATCATATTTTTAAAATTTCTCAAAATATAAATATAAAGTAAGCCATCAAAACAATTAAATGTTCAATCTATTTGATATATTTATATTTATCTTTAGTCAAAATGTTAAAAATTTTAGATCAACAGAACTATCTAAAACACTAAATGCTTTATATTTAATTATTAGAAACAAAAAATAATACATTTATAATATACATATGTTAATTTGATGTAACCAAACACAATAATATAATATGAAAATATCTAATGAAATATTGGAAATGAATTATACTTTTTTTTTTTGTTTAATAGCCCATTGAATTATGTTGTAATTAGAGCAAAAAATACCATATAATTTAAGGTTAGTTACCTAATATATTTAAATAATTAATTCAAAAGTAAATTATTTATTTATTTATATTATGTTTTAATACATGAAAAATAAATTTGAAAAAATAGGTGTAGGTTTGTGCAATACAATAAGTGTCCAGTATACTTTATCATTCAGTGTGATGAATTTCTTAAATTTTAATTCAATGAAAAATAGCATTAGCTCAGAAAAAAAAAATAGAAATTCTGACCAAAAACAATCTATTAGCTTTTATTACTAAGTAGTAAGTACCTATTTGTTAAAATAGCTTTACATTTCTTTAAATAATTTTTATATTAATTAATAATATAAGAAAATTGAGTTCATCGAAAACTAATTTTGAGTGAAAATTCCTGCAGTTTTTTTGTAATTTTGTTATAATTTTTTTTAAGTACTTAGGAATTTTTAACTTTTACCTCTCAAAAATATAAACTAGAGTATCAGAAAAATATTCAAGTTAAAAATCAATAAATTTCTTTTGTTAAATCATGTATTCTAATGGACTATTATTAAACTGCTAACCTTTCTTTTCTTACCATGCATTTAAATTTACTCATTATTTTATTTAATAATTAAATATTTGTTTTAAATTAAAAAAAAAAAAATTAACGTGTACAAGAACATGTATAAGTTACATTGTAAAATCAATATATTCTTATTTCCCCGCTCAAAATTTAAAACAGACTAATACATCATGTCATCATAGTACGTCTTCATTGCGTATCAATAAATATTAAGAAAAGTTCTAGTGTATTTTACTAATCTCTGCGATTATACCCAAGTTAGGACACAACAATTTTTAATGTGTGTTTAAAATACTTCGTATATTCATATAAAAGTAGCAGATAGGTTATAGAGTACACCATAAATATTTTGAATCAAAAAAGTTACATAAATATGACACAATACCTACTTAAAATGTTTAACTAGAAATGTATTACAGTCAACTTAGAACTATGTATTTTAATTGTATTGACTTATTAAGTGTGCTGACTCACATGAACGATGGTAACCTGGAAAATAAATCATTGATTTATTGACAGTGACGCACGAATTCATGACCCGATGTTATCAACTACACATTACAACACATACCTATATATTATACACACATGCATATATACATACATACATACATACATACATACATACATACATACATACATAGACACAAAAGTCAAACTTGCCACGCAAAGTCTTGTACAATAATGTATTTAAACGATTACACGTACCGCATAAAGTTTTTACGGGTATAACGGCGTGCAAGTTATTTCGCACAACGACATCGCAGGCATATGATTAGCGAATGGAAGTTTTGCAGTAACTGCAAAAGTAAATATGCGCGTGTATCTTGGTTCGCGATGACCGATTCGGGCTGGGATCACATCAGGAGATAGCACGACAATTCGTGCACAAATTGCAACGTCATTTATATTACGTAACTACTGGGAATTTCCTATTTTTGACTCCTGAGTATAAACTACATCAAATTGTTTACAGGAAACTACCCTAGGTGTTAAAGGCTAAATTAAATTACCTGCTCCTAAACTCGACAAAATCAATAACGACAGCAATATATTAACACATCATCGTAACACACTCACTCTGTTTAGAATTTAAAACTATGTAAGTAAAAGTTATTAAGTTATTTATCCAATAGCATTAACATAGTATGGTTATTTTATAATAAAAGCCTTTATAAATCATACAAGTTTAAATTGCATCATTAATTTTTAGTATGCTTCTATTAGTTCTATATCTTCTATTGTTATTAAACGAAATCTTACTTAATACGAAAACGTATTATCAAACACCCTTTTCTTAACCTGTATAAAATTGTACAATGCAATAAACGAACAGACAAAGAAAAAAATATCATATTATTACAGTTTTCAAAAAAAAACTTTTAATTTACAACCTTATTGATTTTTCATAATGATAACCCCACGAATCAAATACACATTATATCAAATTGTTATACATTTTTTTTTAAATATATTCATTAAAATAGCGTAATATTGAGTATTAGCTACTTATAATTGTCTATGTAACATATATTATGTATAAGGCAATAATATATGTGTATGATTGTAGTTTGTAAGCTCAATTTCTGCTCAACCAACTTTGTAAATAATTTCAGATATTATTTTTTGAGATACTGAAAAAGTTTTAAAGAGTAGCTAGAACAAGGTCTAATTGATGGCATTGAACAAACTTTTTTATATATTTTTGTAGATTAACTACATACCATATATTATATATAATATATATATATATCTAACAATAATAACAAGAAAAGTAAATAATTCATTTTCGTGAGTAAAAGTACACCTACACCAATTACTACACGACATTATGACACATAAACCGAAGTATACCAATAAACATAGTATTCAATCCACCGCAAGAGGATTGTGCTTACCTTAGTCAGATTTATTCACAAACAAGATTGGATATCGATATACGTGTAAAATTGAGGAATACTAAATTAAAAATACACCTAGTACCGAATTGTATAATTATTCATTTTTCGTAAGTCAGCCCTTTACTCGTAGTAATACAGCTAGTATATTAACTAAAATGAAATACTTTAAATTTTTGAGTATTTCATATTAATTATTTATTAATTTTTTAAGTGTTCAAGGCATTTTAATACTATTTTTGGCATTTCTATAAATGAGACTTAAATTATTAAACTTTATTCAAAGTCCCATCTCAATTGTAAGCCATTATTTTATGTTTAGATTTGACATTATAACAAATTATGGTTTAAAATGTGTGACTTGACAGTGTGGTCTCGTGATAATGCTTTAGAAATTCTCAAAGACTAAATCATAAAGTTTTATCATGACTAAACGGATGAAGAGGATTTGATGTCGATAACATGCCTTCCAGATTTACGGCTCATTAAATCCTACAGACCCCAAATTGAGTTTGAGCTTAAACGTGTATCAGGATTGAAGGGGAGTATACAAAAAGGTGTTTCTACAAGTCAAGACGAGTATACAGTGTACAGATGTTGCGGCTATTGTGGGTCGTACACTCGTACAACATGTTGGGCTATTTTAATGGGGACCTCGACGGGTCGTTGTCAATGGTAACGGTGAAAAATGCATGACTCCGGTGAAAAGCGGACATATACATCTACAATACAGAACAGAGTTAACTAGTATATTTGTATGTACCGTAGGTATTCAATTTTAAAAACAATGACGACTGGGTTTCAAACAAAAATATTTAATTTAATAGTAAAGTATAAGTTATTAAATTAGATTAGGTCATCTGTTATTCATTCTTATACTTTTTAAAAATGTTAAACAATTTTACAAATAGAAAACACTTTTATAGCATGTTATGTATAGATCATACTCAACTGCACATAATATAATTATAGAAATCTAAAAACGATATTGCGTGAAGTTTTTTTATTACATCTTTATCAATTAAACTGACAATTAAAAAATAAAAAAGAACTTAACTAACAAATTGTAATTATCTTAAAAAAAAAATTCAAGTTATATAAATTGTATGCATGGTACTTATTATTTATCAAATAGTAAAATAATATAATATAATATGCTACATGTTAAATTAATTTTACTTTTATTCGTTTATTCAATAATAATTAAAATTAATTCAACAGTTATAGAAGTTAAATATTACAGTAGGAGAAATCTTCAAATTAATATAATAATAAAATTAAGTTAATTTACGTAAGATCTTAAAATATCAAAACATAAGTTGGTAAAAATGAGGTTAAAACTTAAGGAGTATCAGAAACCTACAATTTTCTAAAAACAGAACAAAGAAATAACCTTTACTTTTTAAAAGTGTAATAAACACAACATTTTAAAGAGATTACTAACAATTTAACAAATTTATTTTTCTAAAGTTTTTGTTATTTGATTTCAAAAACAACTGAGAATTTTTCAATTCTGAGATTTACTATCCAAGTCCAATTACAAATCTAAAAAAGAAATAATATATATAAAGCTTTTGAAGTAGGTACATCACTATTTCAAAAGATTATTTTAAAGAATAGATCAATCTCTGTATAACCAAAAGTTTATTTATTCTCACTCGGTATATTAAAACAAATCTTTATTATTTTTTCTTTAGATAAAAATATTAATAAAACAAAATAAATTATATACATGAATAATAATAAAAACATTGTTTTAAAAAACTTTTTATGTTAACGATTACTAAAAAATCATTAAAAAGTACTTACTTACCCACATTAAAGCAAGATAAAAATAAAATATCTTTTGAAAGATTGATTGCCAAAAATATTCAATCGTCAAATCAGCAAATTCTATTTATATCCTTCCTTGGGGCTATGAAATATTACACATTTTTAAAATTATCTTAGTCTACAATCAGAAAATTACATTTCTCATTCAGTCTACTTTTATCTATAAAAAAAGTAATCAAATTGTATTTCTCGTCTCGTAATCATAGTTTAAATTTAGTTTCGTATAAATATGAATAAAATATATAAAAATATGTAGATAAAATCGTAGTTATTATTAAATTAAATAAAAAAAAACCTAAGAGCTCTCATTTCTTTTATCTTTTTAATGTAAATAATCAATTTAGAAAATACAAGAATACCAAAAAAAAAAAAAAGCATACCTACTATTTAAAATTTCAAATACATTATTTTTAGTACATTCATTTATACAAAAATATGTGTTTATGCATTTTTAATATCTTTATAATGTTATAAAAATATTTTTTTAAATCTTGTATTCAATTTTCAGATAATTTTTAATTGACATTTATAAAAAATAATTGAAAAAGTCTCATGCCTATTATACTCAAAATGAGCTAAAATGTTTTGAATTTTATCGTAAAATAAAAGTAATAATACAAACATTTGGAGAAAACTTAATGCGGTTTTTTTTATATACAATAAATAAAAATAAATTATTCGTTTATAACTAATATAACCTATAAATTACCTAATCTGTAGAATGAATGTAAGTATGACATCCATTATAGTAGGTACTAAAATTAAATTATTTTCTCAAAACTGTTTATAAACATATTGTAATAACTAATGATAATATGATGATAGGTATTTAAATACATAAAATTTCCAAATTATAATTATAGGTTAAGTTAGGTTGCATCGGATTATATAAATTATTGCAATATAATTAATATTTAATATAATAAATTGATAACAATACGCAAGTACTTATACTGAATAAAAAACAACAATTAAGAAGGTACTGACATTATAATATTTCAATGAATTGTATGACTGATAGGAATATTATTTAAAATGAATAGTTTATTATTTTTTTTAATTTATAAATATGACTTATATAACTTTTATTATAGCTTATTAGAATCTAATAATTTTTCTAACTCGTAGCTCAAACATCATTGAATATTAAAATAAAACCAAAATAAGAAAACCTCTATTGTTATAGATATTTGCACAAAATAAATGTATCCTCTTATTATTCTATAAATCATGATATCTGATAACATGTAGTATTATGGAATATTTCTTAATTACATATATCATAAATGAATATCACAAAAAAAGTAAATAATATTGTTTTGTAACATATCACTGACTGGCACCGGATTTCTAACTATATACCTACGTAGATAATAAAAAAAAAAATACGTCTTAAAATTGCTTTATATATTTTTCATTGCACATAACATATACGTAAGTATTTTTATCATTATCGTTTTCATTTAAACCATGTGTAGTATGTATACTATATTATACTAGTAGATATAACACAAGAGTTATTCGAAGCACGTAAGAAGCGTACTTTACTCATTCTCGTAGAAAACTAATGCACCCAGAGAAGCTGTATTTCTATAATGCAATCCATGAAAACAATTTTATCTAATATGGAGTCTTGAGTGAAAAATCTATAGAAAAAACTGAATATAAATTTTAAACAAGGTTCAAGACTTAAATAGTAATTACATATTTATATAAGTATTGGGAAATAGAACACACATTATTTGGATATGCAAAATTATTTTACAAATACGACTATGTTGACGTATATTTAATCATATTTTCATATTTTCTCATATTGTTTATAAATAAATAGTTGAATATAAAATACTTCAAACTTTCATCGATAGACTTCAATAATAATAGTTATACCAGGTCTTAAATATAAATTTGTTTTTTGTGGGAATCAGTTTCTGAGAAAAATAAAATCTTTAATTCATTTAATAACATTTTTTCACTTTAGTAGGCCATATATTATAAGCTCTGATGTTTTATTGTTTTATTTGTGATCCTAATAGAACTTTAGCTTTTTTTAATATTTATATATCTGTGTTGTATGTTCCATAAATTACATTTTTTGAACCATAAATAACTGTATAACCATATATTTTAACATTTTTTATTGTTACGAATCTCAAACCCCGATTTTGAATACATTTGTATTCAAAATTCAATGCAATGTATTGAAATAGTTTTATGGTTTATTTAAAAAGTCGTAAGAGAACGAACTTGATTTTAATCCCTATAAATCTACTATTTCTGCATTAACGATACATTTCATATTTATGCATGTGTTCTTGAAAATTTTAAAACAAATGTCATTTACAAATTTTTATTTTAAAAAATTACACGATACTTTATAGATAAGAGTTTATTTTACTGAAACTACCTAACAAAATTACGTTTACATATTTTAAAATGGTTGATATTTTTTATTCTAAACCTGTAATTTGTCCGATTATCTGAATATAAATTTTTTTTATATTCTTTCGTTTGCTGCCGAATATTTTTCCTTGTTAGTTGTTACAAAAACATTCATACCGTTTATTTTTCGATATTTTTATCTAAATATCGCTATGGTAAAGACATCAAATAAAAATTAAATTGGCTTAAAATAAAAGCAATGTTAACAATATAAAAGTTGTTTTCAAAAAATATGATACATAAATTTTGATGAGCTGTTGTGTGATTGTTTGGAATTTGGTAGTAAAAAAAACAATTTACCATAATTAATAATCATGGATTATATGTTAAATATTGTAAACTATGATAAAACCATTATTATAGGGACCACAAGTACCTTTTCAAAAAGCAAAAACATCAAATCCATCCTAATGCATTTTAAAGCACTGGTGTAATTAAATTATGTTATAAGTAATAACTTAACTACTGTACAACTATTTTAAATTTAAGGAGATCTCAGAATTACCAATCAATTAATCTTAAAACTTTTGATAATTTTATAGTTACCTATGTGTCAAAATAGTTTGTGATTAAGCACTACCTAGGTAATTAAAATCTAATAATAATTTTTAATTTTTTTAATTAATGTTTTGTGAATATTATTTGAGATGCATAAACTCTATAGTTAAACTTTTGTTCAAAGTTTATAATTGGTAGTAAATAATATGGATCCATAGCTTTAATAAAGATGTGGTTAGGTTAACTTTTAATACTTCCACATACCTACACTTAACAAGCGGTTTTAATGTTCAAACGAAATTTTCAGACCTTTTATCAACACATAGGAAACTCTAATACATCGCGAATAAATGTTAGGTATATATTTATATGACATTTTATATAATCACGAATAATATTTACATTAAGATATAAAACCTTATTTCAAGGAAAATGAGCAAGTTTACAATCATAATTGAATTTATTTTCTAGAGTTTTCTCTAATCTGATATATTTTGTAAAATAATAAACCATAATAATGTATTTTTAATTATTTTTAATGAAAATTCCAGTTTCAAGGAATCTAAACATTTTTTTTATAAGCTTTACAGTGTTCAATAAAGCGTGTAAGTGTTTATCGTTAGATTAAAAGAAACTGAGTATAGCGCGAGAATTATTTTCAATGAGACTTGAAGTTTTCTATTAAAAAAACACCTACACACTGTGCACTACACTAAATGTAATTACAGTATTTTTAGACTTTGATCATAGATAAGTTGATATTAGTATACATTAATAAACAATTATAATTGTTTGTATATGATTAATATAAAAAACCTGGGGATGTTGTTCTGTTATACAAATATATAATAGACTTCAAGAGCATATCTCATCATTTAATAAGTTACTGAAATAGGTCTATTATAATTTTAATAACCAAGAATATAATAAGTTTATTAAGATACAAAAAATAATAATAATAGTAAAAAACTCACATCGTTATAAAACCAATAGATTCACTGATCCGTTCAGAATCTAAAACATCGAAACTTACGGATAGAAACATTATATAAAATATCATTAAAATAAAATTATAATTATTAAAAATAATATAAATAAATACAAATTGTTTTATATTATAAAAATTAGAATAACTTTTAAAATATTGGATTTCGACAAAATAGTAAATTTACTGTTTTATGAACTTCGGTATAAAATAGATGAAGGGAATTTAATTACATAACATTTAATATTTTAAAATTAATGAATAACATTTTTGAGCCAATTATACTAATAACTATTATTTTGATTATAAATTGATTAGCACAATTTTATTTTATTTATGAACACACAAAAGTCTCAAGATTTACTTGAATTTTTATTTAACGATTCCTTAGATTGATATAATACATCATATACAAACAGTATTATACAAAATTGAATATCTTTCCACTCGTATTTTGTATTTATCATATTGTATAAAATATAAAGTACAAAAATATATATAGATTTTTACTTAAAAACATGAATGATTGATATATTTTATAATAGTTTATAGTAATAATGACATTTATTTATGTTATTTATAAATTATTAAATTTAATAATTTGATTTTGTGGATATTTTAAACATAAAATATCAAATAATTTAATTGAATTTATTTATTCAATAGATACCTATACTATAATACCTACTATAAGTGGTTATGAGTTTAAATGTATACATAGTATGAGTTATAAATCTAATCAAATTCAATTTGCAATTGTTATTTAGAAGTACTTGCCATGATGGGTATTTAAAATGAATATAATTAATAGTATTTACTATGAAAAATAACATTATATACTTGTAAAATGTGAATTACTTTATTCAAATTGAGTTATTATCTTTTCAGAATTGTTAAATATTCGTTTTGTTGAAGCTGTGGTTATGAAATACAAACCACCAGTTGAATACTTTCAGAAAATATCTACCTAGTTAATAAATTAATTAATTTTCTGTATCTCAACTCTAAAGATATCGTATAGTTAGAAATAAATACTGGGTTTTATACGTGATACTACAATGTAATTATTTTATAACATTTATTAATTGGAATTAATGAAAAATTAATTGTAAATGCCTTTATTGCATATTATTATACGCCACTATCACATAACATAATAAGGCTAATATTAATTATTACATTTTAGATTCTGAGCGGAGCGATGAATGTATTGATTTTATAATGTTGTGTGTGTGTGTGT
>VUJU01004505.1:0-18302 GCA_009835225.1 Aphis craccivora
TGTGCCTATGTATTCTTATAATTTTTTAATCACTATAAGAATAACTTATGAGGAACTTTGTATTAAATTTTCAAGTATTTTGATTGGCCAAAAAATTTTTATCGACACTTAAAAAAACAATTTTCAGAAAAATTGAAAATTTCAGTCGTCTATAAATAGCTCAAAAAAAGTCAAAATTAAAGCATGTAAAGAAAATGCCAATCTAAATAACTGGTACCTAAAATTTTCAAGTATCAACGACTTATACTTTTTGAATAATAACAAATATTTAAAACCGTTTGAGGATAAATCGTTACATTACGCTATTTCCTAAAAATTTAAAATTCAAACGCACTTAAAATTTTTCCTATAATGATGCCACGAGTTTTCTCTATAGCTCCTTGAAGGAAAACTTATGGAAAACTTCGTGTTGTATTTTTAATCCTTAGTTATATACACTAAAAATTTTATGATTTTTCAACCTCAAAATTACTGGTAAATGCTCGCGTTTTCGACAGATTTCGTAAAAGTTTGAACTATAAACGCTTATAAAAAAAAATGGTGACTAATGATTTTTAATTTTTTTAGCTACAATAAGAACAACTCATAAGGAACCTTGTATTAATTTTTCAAGTTTTTTTGGTCATCTACAATTTTTTTATCGACACTTCAAAAAAAAATTTCTCAAAAAAATCGAAAATTTCAGTGGTCTCTAAATAACTCAAAAAAAATAAATTGTGTAACAGTTACAGAAAAAATATATTAGAAGAAATAATTAACTTAATATATGTATGCATAATTTGAATATTAGTACATTTATTATAATACCATAATGGTATTACCATTTAGAAACTGAATATTTTATAAAAATTAATCGTCTTTAGATTAACCACATAAATCATGTTTTCATGTATAAATTTAATTTTTTTGTCGTTGCCAATACAGAAAATAGTCATTAACTAATCCTAACTTAAGTACTTATCGTAGTTCTATGCCTATAATAGATTAGGTAATTTTTTAACTAAAACTATTATTATAGTATAATTCTGAATCATTTTTAGAATTTTGAAGACCAAACATTAACTTATCACAAACCTCGTATATTACGTGTGTTATACGTGGGCGCGTATATTTATTGTTTTTCTGTCATGCAGCAAAGTGCTTATAGAATCCATTCCGAAAGGCTGTGGACACAGGACGCGTGGGGACTTTTCGGTCGCTGTAAAATGTACCCGGCCGTTGTAGCAGACCGAGCTCCGTGTATGAGCTTTAAATAATCAACTTCATACAATCATACACCCATAAAGTACTTAAACTACCGTTTAAATATTGATATAGGAATTTGCATCAATGGTTATCTTTCGAGTTATGATGCCCGCTAGATTCGCTAGAACACGTCCTTAAAACGATGCTTTATTATAGTTTTAACTGTTGCGGATCCAGATGTGTGGGGGAAGTGGGGACTCCCCCAATCGTCGTAGTTGCTCTGTTTTAGACTGTGTTTTGACTACTGTATACAGTAATGGATTTAGTAGATAATCATGAATCATGATTTCTATATACGCACATTTATTGTAAACATTTTAAAATTACAATTCTGAAAGTTTCTCGCTAGGTATAGCACATTAGTAATAATTACATTTCTAAATTTCTTTATCACAGTTTTGGTGACTATATTAATAGGTAAACTTAATTATTAAACTATTTTGTTGTTTTTTTTTTTTTAAAAAAAAGATTATTTTTCGATATATTACCTATACGAAATAATATTACTACAATAGTACAATCTACAATAGGTACTAAAAATGAAAATTTGGTTTCGGTAAATTATGTGCTTACAGGTCATTGTTTATTACATAATATATATACATATAGGGAATTATAAAAATGTAAATGACTTACTACAGTCAGTCTGCAGTCATATAAGACTCCTTTGCCGATAAGCATCGTTTAGAGTTTGTTGTGTTAACCATAAAATGTGGGATATTGTGTAGATGTCGTAGATTATTTTATTCGTATACCGACTCCTCCCAAAATCAAGTAGGTACTGGATTCGCCATTGCAATAGACGTAATATAAAATAAATAATAATGATTATGGATGAGTACCTACATCATTATTTAGCAACAGCGGCGTGCGATAGTTATAGTATTTATTTATCTATTTATAAATAAAATCCATTCGTAGTCTATCTTTTTTTGTAAATTCATTGGTAACTTTATCATAAAAATTAAAAAAATCTAAATATTTTTTTGTTTTTATTAATAAAACATTATAAAAAAATATTAGAATTATTGTATTGTGATTAACAAAAAAAAAAAACACAAATTATCGAAAGTTTGGTATATCAGAAAAAGTATTTAAAAGCTCTCAACGCTTCCTAGTGCTGTGTAAAATCGTGGTCATTTCACATCACCGTATAACGCTATAACGCCATAACTACTATACTATATAGATACGAGCCAAGTACCTATCTAATCGATTATCGTTTCTGCCAATATATTGCATATCTATAATCTATATGACCTTAATTTATTAATTTTTTACTAATTACTATACAATTATAATATAGTTAATGAAGTTTAATTACTTAATAGTATATCTATTATACATAAATAAAATAAACTTATATTATATTGCTCATTGATGTATAATTAATTAAATACATTTATTTTTCTTCCTTTTTGAGCGAGAATGCGGCGCCTATACCTACCTCGCTTGCCCTGCCCGCACGCCACTGTTTATAGCAACTCGTCTCCCCTTTTTATTTTCACCTTCATTAATATTAAATAATAACCAGATGGAGAACTAAAGGATAGTTGATTCAGAAATCAACTAGAATTATTGACAACCTGCAATTTGGACATCAGTTTTTATAGGCTTTATAGGTCATCAATTACAAAAGCAAGAAATATTGCATAAAATAACGATTTTGTTTTATAACTATAATGCATTTGCTATCCACTTGACTAAGAAATAGAACACTATTTACATATTTAGTTAAAATGAGATATAGTCAAAACAGAAGTGGATTTCGATACATTTTAATCATTTATCAAAATAAATATAAACTGAATAAACTTAGCTTTTTAAAGTGTAGGTGAAATTATTATTTTTATTATAGTATTTGAGATAAGTAAATTTATTAATTTAAGTATTAAACTTATGAATTTGTTAAAATACTTTTTCAATTTATCCAGCTATTTGATATTAGATCGATTAGCTAATTTTTATATTTTTATACCATAATACGAATAGTAACAACTAATGTTAAAACTTTTCACTTATCTACTATTTGAGTTATTTGAAAACGACGAACCTTAATTTTTTTTACTTACTAAAATTTTAATCGTTTTTTTGTTTATGTAAGTACTTACTATTTTTAGTTCAAAAAATAAATTAAATAAGTATAAAAAACATAATAAATTTTACAAAAAGTAAAAAATGTATTTTTTTCTTTGTAAATTTGTTATTTTTATAATTATTATTATATAATGACTATACTTAGTTTTGAATACCTTCATGATATATTTGAATTAATAATAGGACGTTAATATTTTGCTTAATATTGATAACTTTTAGTTTAAAATCATTCAAACGATTATCATAGGCATGTTTCTTCTCTCATTTTAATATTCCAATTTATTTTCTAAAAACCAAGATTTGTTTTGCACTTTTAACCGAGACACTGATTTAGATTAGTGTAATAGAGATTGTTTAAATCTAGAATGGTTTTGAAAATAAATAAATAGTTTTTAAAGACTGATACAATATTGCATGTATGGACAAGTGCTGTAGTCATATTGTAAATATTTAATTTGGTTAACAATAATTCTTTGTTTTAATTATCTAGATATTGCATTATTTTTTTTGTACTGAAAAAGAAAAGATAGGCAAATAGAAGAGGAAAGGGACGATGTGTATTTCTGCCGAGGATGATGATCCCGGGAAGGAATGGCGACCTCTATTGGTTTTTTATTGCCAAGATATTGCACTTATATATTTGGAAATTATACGACGTTAGTCAAGCTCCTATAAATTTTGGCTGTGAGGTCAGACTGGGGAATGCGTGGGGCATGTTCAGGATATCGTCGACAGTAGGCGGTGCCGTGAGACCGAATATCCAGGGTCTTGATGTGCAGGGTGGAAGGTGAAGATGGTATTGAGGTGTCAGTAATCGATTGACAGGTCCAGTCGACAACCTGCTTCACGGGTTTACTCGTCACACAAGGGTCGTTTGCACGATAATAGTATGAAAGTGAAGGGTATCGATCGATTTGTGATGTGATGGAGTAGGAGTATGTGGGGTACCGTTACCGTAACAACGAAAGTGATTCATGGCCCGGGAAACGCGAGCGACGCGCTCTCACTAACGCTCCACCACTAATCCCAGCCTCGCTGTAATAAGCTAGCAAGCTGCCCGGGCATCTTCAGTTCGTCCGTGGTCCCCCCTATTCGCTAGTCGTTCAATACATTTAGTTTTAAATACTTAATAGTAACTATTCAAACAAACGTCGGTGTAGCGTTAAAAACGGTTTTATTCAGATAAAAGTAGGTATATTATGTTGTTTTGGTGGCTTATGATATTAGTATATACGTATCTTACATTTATTTTCAAAAATTGACTGAGCTTATTCAGTATACTTTGAAAGATTAGGGCGTTGTTACCAGGTATGACTTCACGTAGACTGCTGGTCGTATGTACGAGGCTCGTTGCCAGCTTTTAAAGTTTTGTTGCAAGCATCATCTCCCACAGTTCCTAGATATTGGCTGCGGTCCTCATTACAATGTTTTTGGAAAACGCCACATCGACGTATTGGTATGTAGATTTATTTATTTATTTCAAAGAAAGTGAGTTTACAATTTTTTATTAATTTTTGTTTTAATAAATAAATAGGTACTTACCTACAAATTATATTTGTTATTGATTCACAAGTTTAAATTTATAAATTATATATTAAAAAAACTACTTAAAGCAGTGATTCCCAATTTGGGTGGTACCACTCCCCTTGTGTGAGTTAGATTGCTGACTAAAGATAATAACTGTTGTCAAAAATCGGTATATTTTGTGTAGTAATTTAAGTAATTATGGTTTCATCTCAGAATATTTTGACAATTTTGCGTTATAAAAATCACATAAAAATTAAATATTTGTATAGGTACACCATGTTATGTCATATTGTAATAATAAATTGATGAGATTGTAATATAGGTACTAATATATATCACGAAATATTATTAACAAAATTATCTATCAGTAATCACCGTGTTGATTCATATCCATGATAGTACCTACCTTAAAAACAATATTTGTTCAACAGTAGGTATGGTGTTGTTTAATAAAAAATAAATAAATAATTTTACTCCAAAAATGAATAGTCATATAATTACTGCAAGTGCCTACAGAGTAACGACCACTAATATTTAATTTTATCATTTTGGAACATTAGATATCATTTTTTAACTTGTAGAGACGTAGAGTAATAGCTAAAGGAGTTGTCATAGGCGCCCTTGCTGGTCCATTCTATGAATACGGTAGTGATGTGAGTCTTGTAAATTTACCATATAAAATTTTACCAGTAAAGTAAATTTACAAAAAAAATTTTACAATTTACAATTTTTTTACCGCTCAAACAGTTAAGTGACCATTCTATTTGTATGTTTTTGTATTTATTTATCAAGATATTAGGACTATAATACAAACCAGGATTTTTTTTAATTGATAATGACAGTTACGTTATACCACGAATTAAGATATTATCAAAATTAAACAGATCAAAATTATTTTTATGCCATATTTTAGCATTTTACTATAATTAATAATTATTAATTATTATTTTTAATAAAGCGATTAAATACTAATACTTTATTTTATATTTATCTTGCCTTCTTTACATAATATTGTGAAAAAATTCAACAAGTACACTATAAATTGAATTTTAATAAAAATTTACCAATTTTACTGTAAATTTGATAAATTACCAATAAACATTTTTACGTATAATCCACATCTCTAGATACGGCCGTTATGTGTCGCTAGCGTTGGCTATGTACCTAGTGTAGGATACCTGCAACACCACCGTTAGCGCTAGATTCGTAATAAATCACAGTTGCGTTCGTAATACGCAAAGATAACAACAAATTTTCTCGTCACCTTTCATCATTGCTTATAAGTTATAATATAGTTGCTGCACATCGCTCCCTTTTCTATTTTTTTTACCATGTTTTTGAGTTATTTTTTAAAAAAATTTTATTAAGTGAATTTGGAGTTAAATTATCCGACAATATATTTCCTAAAATATTAATAATAATTAAATATTAATTTTTGAAATATTTTTAAATAATTATTCTTAATTAAAATAAAAAATAATTAAAAAAATTAAAAATTGTTTTGAATATTTTATTACCTAGTAGGACAGGTATGTATTTTTATTAAGTATTATTAATATTTTTTAATTGTTTCTTATTCATATAAAACCGAATACTCGCGAATATGTAAAAAATCCATCTTTTGCTAATATCATTTTTTTTCTTGGAATACGATTATATTTGACATCTTTCTGACATATTTTATTATTTCTACAATCGTAGTATTTGCATTTATTTCCTGACATTATAAAATTAGAGAATTACGTACAGGTGTTTAGTTTATAAATTTAAATACCTATGTGTGAAAATGCTTGTAATCTAATTTAATCTAAAATAGTAATCGTTATTGATCATAATTCATAATATTAATAATTGTAAAAGCCATTGTTGAAAACTATAGGTGTAACTTGGGCAATTTTTACGGGGGGGGGGGCAAACTTTATTTTATGTCGATATACTATATACTAATTAGATACTTAGTGACTAAATATACCTAATACATATATTTTACAAATTACAAGATATTAAAAGGGGCAGTTGCCCCCTCTCGACCCCCCAGTTTACACCTATGTTGAAAACCAAACATTAGATTGTAATTTATAAGTTAGTATATCTATTATATAATTGTGAAAATGTAAACCTTTGAGCCTATGTTCTCGGAAACTACTGAACTGATCATTATGATTTTTTTTTTTTAATTGGCGAGCTCATTGCGGAGAAGGTTTATGGAATTTGATCGTTTCTCTAACTCAATAAACAAAGGAGTTATCAATTATCTTTATATATTTTTAAAACGTGAGGCGCTATCTTGTGACAGTTATATCTGAAGTTCTACCGTTCCGAATTTCACGATTTTTTTTTAAATGAAAGAACTCGGTGTGTAGATAAGCCATAAAAAGAGAAAAGTCCAAAAAAATAGTTATTTAAATTTATATTAGAAGTATAAAGTTTGTCTGTTACGTAGACTATTATTATTATTATTTTATTTTCGGTAACCATAGTAACAAATTTTTATTATTATTATATATTTTCCCCGTTTTTGTAACATTTTTCACTGGTGAATCATTCCTATAGAGAAGATACCTATGTATATGTAATGATACCTATATAATGTAATGATGTCACTGTCCAGCAAAAAATAAACTATAATAAGGTCGCTATTGGTTATGATTGAATATAATGGGAATATAATAATTGTAGACCTGTTGTTATATTTTGATAAAACCATAACAACAAAAATAAGAATTGTCAATGTCCACAGTAAATCTCAAAATCAAGTAGCAATAGACTAAAATATAACAATATTAAAACCACAAGATGGCACATTATTTTATTTGATCCATTGTATAAAAAAAATTGATACTACTTTGAAACTTAAGGGTTAGATATTATAAACGTACGTATACATCTCGCGGGGTCCACAATCCACCTGTGGTGGATTGCCTACATGATATTATACCTACTGCTTACATAATCATAAGAATCTCACGGGCAACGCCAAGCAGAATGACTATAATATTATTACTTGGCCAACTCACTGCCTGATACACGTAGTCTGAAAAATGATAGATCAAAGCTTGCAATTTACACGGTATACATTCGTAAAATCGTACCACAAATTTAGTGTGCAATATAAGAAAGCATTTTACAAAATTCGAATTTTAAAGTGGTGCTTAAAGCTTGAACAAGTTTTTTGAGAATCAAAATGGTCAATGAAAATGTCTTAGTGAATCATATTATAAAATTGGCATTTTTAACGGGCAACGAAGTGCACGGGGTCAGCTATATATATATACATACGACGCTATTGAACATTTTTATAATTTTTTTTCACAGAGTTGTACTAAATACTTTCTTGAATGTTACCACATGTCCACATCGCCCGATATTTAATTTTTTTTTGTCGGAGGGGTGAGAGAGGGGGATTGTATTTTTATGTTCCCATTTTTAATAAAAATATATTTATCATTAATACCGATAGAAACATTTCAATACGTTTTCATTAATCGTTTTTTATATTTACTTACCGATTACATTAAACGATAAAATTTGAATAAAAATTTTTACATAGGTATCATCGTCTGAAGGCAAAACAAACAATCAATCACTGGCGAAGCTGTGACGGGTCGGCTAGTTATACCAATAAATTATTTATAATACAAATAGAACATAGAAATATATCCGTGTTTTACTAATTATATATTTTATAACAAGGTAATAAATGTTTGTCAATTAATTTATTCCATTAACCGTCATCTTATTGCTATCTATGAAAAATATTTTTAATTAAAATTTTCGTTTCATGTGTTTCTATTGCGTGGTGTATCTATACTATAATATTATATAATCAATGCTTATGTTTACACATCAGTACAGAACTACAGTATAGATATAAACATATGACACCAATTTTCCACCGAGCGTTTAGAACATAAACGACTGTGAGCGACGACTAAACATTTTAATAGACATTAAATTATTGTGCATTATTGTTATCTAGGTATATCAAAAGAATAAAGAACTATATAGGTACATTACATTTAGCCATTTAGGTAGGTATATATTTATTTTTTCACTTCATTATTGGACTATAGGTACTAATTATTGTTAATTTAACAATATATTAACAATCAACAACTTATACAGAGGCGCAAATCTAGGGGAGGGGGAGAGGAGCAATGCCCCCTTCATACTGTTATCTCACAATGTAAATTATATTTTCTATTTTTATTTTATGCATTTTATTATTATTTATAGGTATATAAGTGAACACAGTGAATTTTTTTTTGGTGGGTATTGAATATTTTTGTTTTGCCCTCCCCCCTATAATTTGAATTAGTTTGCGCATCTTACCTTAAAGGCTTAAACGAATATATACAATACGATTAATACATAAATATATATTATAATGTAGGTAAAGTGTATGTACCGAATGATCATTTTTAAGACTTAGAACTTTTATTAGTGTCTATAATTATATTATTATAATTACTATAATTAATAAGTTATAGTAATAGGTTAATGTAGAAAGTTTTAGTAAACAATAACTCGTATTGATATGAAAAAAACTGTTTATTATGTGATAAAAAAAATGATACATATAATGAATTGAATAAAATTAATGATGAATGAATAGTTTTGTTGTTAAGATTTACAATTGAATATAAAATGAAAAAAATACAAATTATACAAAAATAAGTAAAAAAACAAAAAAAAATATTAATAATTGTACAAGTTAAAACTGTAATAAGTAGGTATATGATAAAATAACTAAATATTATATACCAATTAAACATAAGTAAATAAAAAAAAGGTTGACTAATAGTCATAATATTCGTGTAACGTGGAGTACCTAATATTTAAATCTTTTACTTGAAACACTTAATAAGATTTAATAAATAAAAAATATAGGTATTACTTTATAAGCTATAACTTAACCTATAAAACCGATAATTATGAAATTTTAATCATTTTCTAATCTGTAACTATGTAGATCATCATTATTTTTAAAATTAATTGTTTATAAATTATAGTTGAGCAATAAGGTATATAGGTATGTGAAAATTCTATTACCAACACGATTTTCATTTTTTTTTTTTAAATAATAAGAAAGTATTAAAATGATGAAACTAAATACTTTAATTTCCAGATTTAACATTAACCTAACTTAAGAACTAATAGGTAGGTACTGAAAACACCTACACTACAAAAATCTAAGAATTTTTTTTTTTAAGATGGGTTAACCTATGCATATTATTTTTATTTATATTATACAAATTATCGTTTAAATTAAAAAAGTTTTCTTATACCTACAAAATTGATAATAGTAAAATATATTATATACTTATATTATAATATATATAATAGATAGTTTAATATATAGTATTATATATTATACAATATTCCAATAGAATTGGCTATTTACTTAACTATTATGCGAAAAATGATATGTATTTACTATTCATGGTTAATTGATTTAACCTTAACCTAACTTAATAAACCTATGCGAACAATAATATTATTCCTTTTGAAGATGTTTAAAACAAAAATTCGAAAATATGAGAAAATATGAGAAAGTCTAAGACACAAAATCGCTGCTTCCAATCCCCTTAACATATAATTTTTCGATTTTTCAGTTATTCATTATAAAAACATAAGTATAACTTAATAATAATTATAACGTACAGTACCTTATTTAAAGTATCTCACTCACGAAAAATTAAGTTTTTTTTTAAAAAAATTTTTCTTTTTTTATATCGCGTTTGAAATTAATGTTTGTATAAGAATAAACCGATTGAATGAATTTTGTCTATCTTCTTGAGCCAGGTATGGATCGTGCATTATGTTTGAGATTTTATTATTATTATTATATTAACTATTTTAAATACATTGTGTCTATGTTTGATAAGATAATGATGATAAGATAATTTAATTGAAATAGCGACGAGCTATAAGATTTAAGTGTCCATAAAATAGAATGATGGCGAAAAGTATGATGACTTTTTCATCAGCTGTGGTTCGGGTGCTGTTGTTGGTTTTAGGTGGAATAGCTGAGTGTGGATGACGTTCATTCTGGCGTGATTTGAATGAGGCGCCTGTAAAAATAAAACAACATTTGTGATAAAAGGAAAAAATGAGCGTTTAAAATTGTTGTACCTAGATAACCTTGATTGTTGAATAAAAATTTAAAATTTTACAATTAAAATGTATGCGTGTATGTCATATGACAAAAAAACAAAATATGTAAATTGACCACAATGATTAACCATATTATATTAAAAAAATAGTAGGGTCGTCGTCAATTATAGTGCAAAAAGGACCAGTATTCTTTTTACTGTGATGTTAACCATTAACCTATAAATTTTGTGCAAATTTTCAAAATTCATACTAACCATGACCACCAGTATGCCTGCCTGTGAGAATAGGCATCTTAGTGGTTGGACTTTGTGCGGCCACAGGAACAGGGGGCGCAGCGTACCATGTGCCTCCGCTGTTTTCGGCACCGGAAATAGATTGAGAAATTGGCTGTGGCTTAAGAGGATACCACGAACCGCCAGCGGTGTCTTGTGCTGGTTGTCCTAATATATTGCAAGCACCTGATTTTTAACCCAATCAGTTTTAAATTGAGTATAATTTCAATACTGTAATACGCGGAATTGGATCGAGCACGAGAAATCGGAAGGAATAACGTATAATTATTTTCCTAGTGGAAATAAATTAAGAAATTGTTGAAGAAAGAATGAGTAACGCCAACAGAACTAACCCAACTATACCATTTTTTAATCGACAACTAAAATAATGAATAATGATAAATTTATTGTTTTTACCTTCTTTGTTAATTTTGGTTCCAACCAACTTCATGCCAGTGCGGTATGGGTCCGCACGGCGGCTACACAAGGTTCCACTACCAGCTTCCGTTAACAATAATGTGGTAGTGGTTTCAGAATTTACTCCTGGGTCGTTCGGTATTAATGTTCCAACAAAACATTCATACTGATCCGTTCCGTTGACGACAGGATTCAAACGCTTTACGTACATGTACGTCAACATAATTGGTTTTGCTCCAATCTCCGGGCTAATATGTTGCTGTGGTTCTGTCCATTGGCCAAGACATTTGTATTCACGTTCTACACAGAAAACATGCAATCGATTAGCATAAACTACTAATTTATTATACGCTGTAGTAAATTAAGTAATTACAAAATTACGTTAACAAATATATTTTTTTATTAGTTAGTGAGTAGGTACACTATTATTATTCATAAATCTATCAATCAAATGGACTTCACAAAAGTAATCTAAGTGAAATAATAAGACTCAATTCTAATCAAATGGTTTTTCGGGAAACAGTTTTCAATCGTAATACAAGTTGGCTTAAATTGTGATGATAATTTATAAATGTTCAATAAAAATCATTATCTGGGTTTTAAAACTAACCATCCTTTTATTTAAAAACAATCCATTGACTTAATAGGTTTATGGTATAATATAATGGTGGCTGTGATTGTGGATATATTGTGTAAAAAAAAGCATAGGTATATAATGGTGATGAAGTGGACTTGCAGTGCGAAGGGATAGTTTAATGATGGTGAAAGTTGGATATTACAGACAAACATAAAAGTGATGACCATCATGCTATAATTGTGAAGTATTCAAACACACAAGACTGTAATGATGGTAGTGGCGCTTCGTGTGGTGATCATGGCCGAAATGGGTGGCTCGTTGACAATATTCGTAGTATACCTTCATAATATCGGCTTTCGGACTTTGACCGCAATCGGTACGGATGATCGGCAGTGGTCTTGGTAGTCAGCGTTGGCAGATAATAGTGATTCGGAGGTTTCTGTGGTCGACGCTGATGGAGCGGCGGCGATGTAGGCACCGCAGAAACTGTGACAGCACCCTGTTCCACGTGCAGCGGTGGCAGCGGCACTGGGGGCAGTGACAAGATTCCACTCAGGCCCCGGTTGTTTTGCTGCTGCCGTTGCTGGTACTGCCTTTGTTGTTCTTGCTGTCGTTGTTGCTGGTACTGCATTTGTTGCTCTTGCTGTCGTTGTTGCTGTTGTTGATACCACCAGTGCTGTTGTTCCGGTGTCGCCCAACCACCATTATTACTATCACTAATACCGGCAGAGCTGTTCCAAGCAACCGATGCTTCTCGATTGTTACCACTGCTTATGTACAACGGTCGGTCACCGTACACGTTCCAACCACCACCACTCGGATGTTGTACCGTAAGTGACGTGTTACGAGGGTGTGGCGTTTGATGCTGGCGATCGTTGTTGTATTGATGGTTGTAGTAATTTTGTTGTTGCTGTCGATAGTAATAATCGTCTGTCCTGCGCCCGCCTCCGTCGGTTGTCCGATGTTGATAACCGTTACTATAGTCGTTAGCGCCATTGACTTGTTGTTGAGGTAACCAATTCGATGGCGCCTGCCGCTGTTGATGCAGTCGCTGGAGATAATAGTTATTATAATCCGTACCGGTGCTTCCCGGTGGTGGTGGGGGATAATGCTGTTGTTGTCGTCCCCGGTAATAATAATCAGTATTGTTATAATTCGTTTGTTGGTGTTGTTGCTGTTGACGATAATGATGATCGGTAACCGGATAGTAAGACGTGGTTGTTGTAACAGTGGCCGTCGAAGTAAAAGGAGAGGAAGTAGTAGTAAAAGTAGTAGAAATGGTCGACGGTGAGAATGACGGTAGTTGTCGTTCGGGCGAAGACGTCTGTTGCGACGAAGATAATGGTAAAGTCGACGACGTTGCTGTCGAGAAGGTGGTAGCAGTAGTAGTAGTGATATTTAAAGTTGTAGGATCTGTTAAAGTGATGTCGACGAAACTTTTGCTGTCATTACTTCTACTAGGAATAATAGAGTATGAATTCGTAGCAGTCGAGGAGGTGGCTGTCGACCCAGTCGTTTGATGGCTGCTTATGTTGTCTATCTCCCGTGATGTAGTGCCTTGACCCGACAACATTAGTGTATCGGTTGATGTAGACGTACTGATTACAGACGAAGCGATAGGCGATGTATCTGTAGGAGCTGAGTGGCGTTTATTCCTCCGCCAAGTTTCACCGGCAGTATACCCTCTGGACTCTACTAATAGTTATTACCATAAATGCGTGTAAACAATACACACATGCAAATGACATACGCAAAATGACAAAATAATATATTAATACCTATACTGGCTATACTCATAGAAATGTGATAAACTAGTTTAACGTGTCATTGAGCTAATACTGAACAAAATGTGTGTGTGTTTCTTTTTTTTTATATGTGTAGATACTGTGTTTGACACGACAGCGACAATTTAGATAATGACCCTCTGGGTACCGGATATAGTCAAAATTAGCAAGCAAGTTTTTATTTGTGTACGAGCGGAACGGCGGAAAGGAATCGACAAGACGGGTTCTGTTATTTCAGTTTTTTAAACTCTGCATACACCTTTGGACGTCGTTCACACGTTGTGTGTATAAACGCGTTGGTGATGGAACGCGCGGCGTGAGGACCGTCCACCGCCAACTATGGCAATTGTAAAGGATGTAATTGCGGAGGTAGTTTAGTCGACGATGCTTGGTGACGTCGAATTGACAGTGGTGTATGGATTGGCCGGCGGACGGGGGCAGGCATTCGATAAAACGCTAGGTACCGTCCGGGGCGACGGTTAGGTAGCGTACGGTGTAACGGTCCCACCGCGTCTGTGCGCAACCAGCGTCGCTGGCGTCTGACGTCACCTAGTAAGTCAGTAGTTAAGGAGTGATTTTTGTTTTGTAGAATAGATGTTTTTGTGTGTAGATATTTTGTCTAATCGCGCAAGTACGCATCGGCCGCCGTCTGAAGTGTAATGATGACATTTTTGTACGCTCTGTGAACGGCGGTTCGTTTTTTTCTCGCGTGCTTGCGTGTCTATTTCCTTACAGCTAGGTATAGGTACATTCAGACTATATGCTCTTGATGTCGTCACGTTTGTGACAAACGCCGTTGTTGGTTACCGCGTTTAGCAATTTTTACACACCCCGAGCAAAAGAGGCAAGTGTCTAGTCGAAGTTTTTTTAATCTGTCTATCGGCATATCTGTTTAATCAAATTTTAAAAATAATTGATAATGCTATGTTTTATTTCTTAGCGACCATATTTAATGCCATATCATCGTTATTTATTTTGGAAGATACATACGCGAAATAATCGGATTCGTATAGAAACTAAAAAATTTTTGAAATATTATACTTTAAAAATTTCAAACGCATTATCAGGAAAAGTGTACAAACATTTTAGTTGACTATTTCGTATACGGAATTCATCTTATATGGGGTGTAATACAAAATACCATAGGAGGTACGTGTATACCTACATATTAATTGTTAACTAATATTGTTTAATATGTTGGTCACATTTATAATTATTATATTTATTACGAACAGGATTTTTGAAAGAATTCCATTTCTAATAGAACGTGAGGAATGAACATTTGGGCTATCTACGAAAAAGGTAAAAAATAAAAATAATATAGGCACCTATTTCATATTTTGATTGCAATTTATTTTTTTTATTTTTTTGTTTTATGTTCCTAGTTTTTCTGTTAATAAAACTTAATTAATAAACTAAAAACTTAATTAACTTAATTATATACGAATATCAGTTTTCTAAATAAAAAAATAATATTATTCAATTCAGCTCATCAACATATTGTTATTTAATTTATCTTATCTACATATTTATGGTTTAATAATTTAATGTTTATTAATATTAATATAAATTAGTATATGAGCTTTTATAATTTATATGATAACAGCTGGTTTATATTTTTGTTTCAGAATATTTTGAATTATTGTATAATTACCAATAGTTTTTTGATAAATGAAATAAGTTGTAAGTGTGTAAATATTCTTTTATTCTGGACATTAATTAATAATATTATAATCACGTAAGTAACCAATTTTTTTTTTTTTAGTTAGAATATTAATGACTAATAATTAATAATAAAAAATAAATAATAATAATAATAAACTGACCTTCAAAGATTGTTTGTTGTCCAGCCACTGTTTGTGGGGAAATTACAGTTGAGGTATCTTGCTCAACGCATTCGGACTTGGTATACTTCATCTGGTCGATTGGTCCTGCTTTTCCATTCGTACAGTCATCGGCAGACGAAATTAATTTAACACATAGTCGTGGTGGTGCGGGCTGTGAGTTGTTTATAACCGTAGAAGATGGTGGCAGAGCTGGGACCTCACCATAGAACACTATTCCAGGAGATACGGGACAACCAACAGGCACACGTTTAGCTTCATCGGCTCCTGTGGATTTTCAATTATTTAAAAAAACAATTATTCTAACTATTCTAAGGTAAGATTCTTATTATTTAAGCTTATGATCCTTTAAAAATAGTACCTCTGGTATTATAATTTTATTTATAATGCATAGAAATCTTTAAAAAATAAATAAAAAATAAGTTTTAACTTTTAAGAAAAGTTATAAATTAAATATATTTGCATGAAAAATCATGTGTCAAAAGAGAACGAATTATTTCAAGTATCAGTAAGAATAAATTGTATTATTACAGTTACTTATTGTAGTATTTTGTAATTAAAAATACATTCAACAACAATATTAATGAATCTAAACATGATTAAACGTATTAAGTTTCTCGTATTCTAACCAAAAAATGTTGTCGATATAGACATACAAGTTTTTTATTTCTATCATCCGACTAAAGACTTAAGAAACTAGCTACTAGTATGCCGGTTTACGTAACTTGTATTGGCAACGAGTATACTCACGTGTTTCGGTGACCCACGAAGGGCGGCGGCGTATATGAAACTTTTTCTTATTCATCACATTACTATTTTTGGTAACTGCCTTTTTTTCAGTGCAAAGTTGACGTGCAAAACTTTCTATGTCCTGATGTATGTCAGGTAACCCTGTTCCTAAACATTTTAAAATTACATTTTTATCAATTTTTTTTCAACGATTGTTTTATTTGTTTTAAAAAATGCTCACCTATGATCGAAAATTCTATAATATTTGGTCCTCTAGGTATTAACCACAAGCACCCGTAAGACATTTTTGAGTCATCGATATTTAAATCTGACTTTTGTTCATTGCTATTAAAATAATATAATATAATCACTTACTATATATTCGTTAATTGTACATTTATATAATAGTTAAAAATTTTAACTCACTGTTGGTTATTGCCATTCTCTATAGATTTTTCAATACGGCCACCATAGGTAAGAAATTTTGCTCCAGCTTCAAGATTCTGATGTTGTTTTTCATCATTATTAACAGGCATGATGCAACGCCATGTAAATTTTGTTGTTGCTTGCAGTTGTTGACTATGTTGTGTAGAACTGCGTCTCATGCGTTTATTGGTTTTTAAAGTATATTTCTGATCATTTATAGAGTTAGGCTGGATATATTTAAAGTTACTATCCGTCGTGGTTGACTCCAAGGAAGCGTCTAACTGTTTTCCTTCAAACGTAGTACGGCGCGATAGACGGGGTTCTAGTCGATAACCACCTGGCAGTGTAAGAGCCCGGTAGGCTGTCGGATCTTCATCAGTACCCTCGGGATACAAAGGATTAAAGTCATATTCTATGCCATCGAATGTTTGGTCAAAATCTCTCATAACGATATCTGGATGATTTTGTCCAGGATAGACAGCATAATCGGCTTCAGCTTCCTGCTGACGATGCTTACGTTCCAAACTCCGCCATTTAAAAACTGCCTCTTTATATGGGATTCCAAAGATTTTAGCGAACTCAAGATACTTTTCTGGAGATGGTACTGATGGCATACTGGTGTTGGGGAATAACTCGTATTCGTTTTCTTTGATGTCTCTATTTAATTGATCATGTCTACGATGTGAAATATACGGGAGAGCACGTATTACATTCCCCCATCGAATTAATTTGCTTACTTCTTCTATAACCTTAATCTTTTTGAGAGCAGCTTCTTCCTCGTAATTTCTGCTCTTAGATTTTTCAACTAAGTCTTCGTCCGTAGATCTTTTTTTCCTATAATTTTCATTATCATAATCATAGTCAGGTGTTGTTACAACTTCTTTTGTTGTCCAGAAAAATGGTTCCATAAGATCTATCGGTATCAAGGGTTTCATATGTTCTGTGGTTGTTGTAGTAAGTTTTTCCCACGAATACCTATCCTGTACTTCTCTCTTTTTTCGTTTTGATGTACTTTCCCTGTTACTTGTTAGAACGCGTTCGTTTATCAAATCTGTTATATCTCGAATAAAAGGAATATTTATTAAAGAATAAAATATTTCATCAAAAAATGTATTATCGCGAACTAGATCGTGATTTACATCTCTTTTTTGAGGTAACAGTTTAATGTCCTTGTAAATAGGGTCCATAGGATCACCCTCTTTAGGAGGGTGTTCAAAATCCCAATTACCATGACGTGCTGTTGTTGTTTGTGTCTCCGATGAATCAA
>VUJU01004506.1:0-18298 GCA_009835225.1 Aphis craccivora
TAAAAAAAAATTGTGCCTATGTATTCTTATAATTTTTTAATCACTATAAGAATAACTTATGAGGAACTTTGCATTAAATTTTCAAGTATTTTGATTGGGCCAAAAAATTTTAAAATTTCAATCGACACTTCAAAAAAAAATTGTCAGAAAAATTGAAAATTTCAGTTGTCTATAAATAGCTCAAAAAAAGTCAAAATATTTTGAAAAGTTAATCTTGTAAAGAAAATGACAATTTAAATAACTTGTGAAATTTTCAAGTATCTACGACTTATACTTTTTGAATAATAACAAATATTTAAAATTGTTTGGAATAAATCGATATCGTTAGGCTATTTCATAAAAATTTAAAATTCAAATGCGCTTAAAATTTTTTATTTAATGACGCTTCAAGTTTTCTCTATAGATACTTGAAGGAAAACTTCTTATGGAAAAGTGTTGTTTTTTAATTCTTAGTTATTAACACAAAAATTTTTATGATTTTTCAACTTCAAAATTACTTGCAAATTTTCGCGTTTTCGACAGATTTCGTAAAAATTTGAACTATAAACGCTTATCAAAAAAAATTGTGACTAACGATTTTTAATTTTTTTTAGCTACAATAAGAACAACTCATAAGAAACCTTGTATTAAATTTTCAAGTGTTTTTGGTCATCCAAATTTTTTTTATCTACACTTCAAAAAAAAATTCTCATACAAATCGAAAATATCTATTGTCTATAAATAACTCAAAAAAAGTCAAAAATGTTTGAAAATTTAACTGTATATAGATAACACTGACATAAACATTTGGTGAAAATTTCAAGTATAGTATTTATAGTGATTAGTTTTTGAATTACAACCATATAAACAATCTGGTTTTGCCGTAAAATTTCCCGTTTTTCCGTCACTTTTTTTTTGTTTTTTTTTCGATTTTTTTTTTAAACTGTTAGAAAATGATTACTTTTGACCTCTATAATCCACCAAGGATATTCCCTTTTCCATTGGAAACCACCCCCAAAGTTTGAAATTGATGCATTATTTCGACTAGTTATGCTGTACGCATACAAAAAAAAAACACACATCATTGTAAATCAATACATTTATTACTTCGTTCAGAATCTAAATAAAGGAATTAATATAAGTTTTTGAAATTAATGAATACTTTGCTGTTATCTTAATCAAATTGCTGTTAATTTGTTTTCATAAAATTCAATTGTGAAATGTGAAATCTGCTTTTTCTAAAGTGAAATTAACTTCTCTGATGTAATAATAATGAAGAATAATTAAATGGCTGATTATTCATTTTTGATAATCAAAAATAATTATGACTTTGTTTTGTTCATTAATGCATTTCAAAATATGTAAAACTATATAAATACTCTCACTCCTTTATTTTTTATTTATTTATAAAATACACAAATGGCATAACAATAAATCCCACATAGCAAAAAACATGTGGCCCATGAAGCGATTTTATGTGGCCCGCGTTACAATTTATAATTAGTATAAAAACATGGAATACCACAATATCTTTACTATATAATGTTATATACTCAACTATATTAATTAATTTAAATGTATAATGAAAATTAATCAAGGGTTCATAATTGTCATGTAAATTTAACTTAAAGTGATATATTTTAAACTTAGGAGGATGCTACACTCGCATGCTCTATCTCCGTCTTATAAATGCATAACATAACAAGATGTACATTTGGAGTTATCCATTAGTTAAATGTGAGTTATGCTTATTTTAAAATGTATGAGCAATTTATTACTCGCTTTAAAATTAAAATATTAAGAAAAAAACCTAAAGATTCACTAGATTATATTGTTACTTGAAAATTTGATAATATTAAGCATAATAGTGCAAATGAAATGTCCTCTTAATAATTTATCAATTTATTAACATGGGCATTTATACTAGTTATTATACATTGCTATTCACAAATTATTATTTACTTATTACAATGAAATATGTATTGCCATCTATTACTTTATTTATTATAGTCAACTTGTTATAATATATTTGTTAAAATCAACTGTTACTAGTTACAATAAGTCATTTATTTATATTTTATTTATTTTACTTATCAAGGGGTAATTATGTTAAATCAATAGTTGATTTTGTAACCAGAACAAATTAGTAACAGAACACTGAACAAGTTTTAAATTTATAAATGTATGCGAGTAACATTATATTGATAACAAGTAAATACAACAAAAAATATTTGGTTAAATAATAATGAAACTTTTTAGAAATTATGTATCATGGTAAATAAAAGTAATCAAAACTGGCATACTATTAAAAAAAATGTGATCTATTTAAATATAATTAAATTATTTTTATTCTTAAACTTATTTAAATAGATGTTCATTAATAATTAGTAGAATATCTTTATTACAAGAAATTATTTTACTGCTAGGTACGTCATTTTTGGATTAATGTATTTAAATAAAGCTCTACAAAAGTGGTTGTTGACACAAGACATAAAACCGTATATGACTAATATTATGACTAATTTATCAAAGAAAAAAATCAGAATTAATAGCTAGACATTGTGTAAAATTGTAGTAGTAAGCTAATCTTATACATTTTCGTATAGGTTATAAATAACATGATAGTCCTTATTATGGCGCTTTATCACCATGTACTAGTAAATAGGTAAGTACTTGAGTATAAATTATAAATCCTTTGGTAACTCAATGGTTATGTGTCTAACAGTAAAGTGTAGATTCATAGGTTTGAAATATTTAAATAATAAACAAATGGCCATAACTGTATTAACTTTAAAGTATGTTAAAATTGTTAAGTAAAAAGACTATTTTAAAACATTATGATAGATACTAAATTGATTGAAATATTATTAGATATATAAACAACTTTATTAATATAAATATAGAGGACTGTTTATTTGTAAATTTATAATTTCATTAAAATAAGCAATAAGCTAATCGAAATCTGAAGAAAAATGTGTAGAATTTAAATCATCCTTATTAAAATAATATTAATTCATTGAGTTTATTTTTAACCTTATTAACTTTATGATACATGCTTTTGTTTGTTCATTTTGGTATGTTAAATATATTTTGAAATAAAAACTATTTTAAAACATCAACTAAAACTTACCAGCTTATTTATATAGACTTAATTTGCAGTCCACAAAATAACAGTCTTTGGACCTATATTATTTATTATCTACATAAACTGCTTACTGAATCTAAATATTAATACCAAATTATTTTGTTTTTCTGATGATACAATCATAATATTAAAATTAAAAAATTAAAATATTGAATGTTTGTACCTATAACAGAGATAACCAGGTTTTTAAAATAGTGAAATACCTAAGGATTTAACAATTATTTTCTAGAACTTAACCTTGAGAAAACTCAACAATTTGTTTTCAGCATACAAAATGAAACTATTAAAAATGCATTGACGCAACTGGAGGGTGCACAGGGGACTTGTGCACCCCCAAAAATAAAATCCATTTTCTAAAAAATATTGTAGTTATCATAATGTATACTAAGAAAAATAATTGCCTATTTAATATTATGTTCCCAGCTATTCATAATATATAATATATATATATATATATATACAATATACTTATATATTTTATACACTAAATAGTCTTATTTTATAATGTACTAATAAATAATACGTTTTGACTTATAATGTCTATACGGGTCGCATAAACGTTGTTATTCATAATTCATGGAACAACAATCATAATGATTTTATACTATATTTATATTATAATTATATCAGATTCTCTTGATTTTGATAATTTATCAATTTATCATTATCTTAAAATTTACGTTATGATGAAGATTTTTTTATATTTTGGCAAAAACTTGAACTATTGGCAGAACAAAAAAATATAACTTTTGATATAACCACTTGACATAAGTATGATACAATTAAGAATTTTTTAATACTAATAAGTATTTAAGTGATTCTTTTTTTTATAAATCATTATAAGGTGAGTCACCAACAACTTTATAGTTTGAAATTAATTTCCAATACACCAATAAGTTCTATTACTTGTCAGCATAACAAATAGTTTGAAAAGCAAACAAATTTAAAATAAATATAATTTGCATTCAAAAAAAATCATGTTAAAATAGGTAGTTTTGATCATTTAATTTTGTTAACCTCAATTATATTATCAATATTAAAATAAAGTATATACATTTACATTAGCAGTTATTGTTTTTATTAGTGTTATGTGAAAGCTAATTGGAGTTATAAGCTGGAGGTGTATAAGCTCTGTGAGCTCTTCGCTATTTGTGCACCCTCAAAAGTATTGGTCTAGTTGCGCCTGTATACAAATGATAACAAAATAATTAACCATTCAGGGAGATGTGTATCTAAAGAATTTCTAAGTTGTTTCTATAAAGATATAGACAAAGTTGATAATGTAATGAATTTAATACTTAGATTTACACATGGATACTAGACAGTCAATTAAATATAAAATACATATTGATATCTAATGTAATATAAATTAAAAGAAAACATTTTTAAATATTAAGAAACATCAAGGATTTATTTGAGATACAAAACCTACGAGTAATGTATTTCTCATTTGTACAATCAGTTATCACTTTAGGTATTGAATCTGACAAGAAATTTTAATTCCCATCTCACTAAATTAAAAACAACTTTAAACAAAATAATTAAATATACACTAAAGCATTACTTTTAGAAGGCAACCCATACCCTTTGTTCAAACCCCTGTTTGAAATTTAACATTGTTATATTGTTTGCAAATAAATAAATAAATACTTTTAAAACTTTTAAATTCTTTTAATATAAAAAAAAGTGTAAATTTAAAAATTAGTTTTTGATATTTTTTAAAAGTTTTTTTAAGTATAAACATTTAATCCATTTTACAAATATCTAGTTAAACTTATAATCAACATTGAATTACCTAGTAAATTATAGAAAATATGACTTAGATATAGATGAAATTTTATAGTTTAGTACCTACCAATTTTGAATTTATATATTGAAGTTCACAGTTAACAATGAGTTGTTGAACCAAAACATTAGATTTTAATCTGTTAAACTTTTGTGTTATGTTAAACAATATGCATATTTATTATTTATTTTATAAACACACAAAATCTTATGGATATAACTAGAGCACTCTTTCAGAATTTATTGTTTTACACCTAAAACAATTCATTGTTAAAGTGTCCATGGTTAAATAATTTCTAACATTAAACAACTTGCCATCTGGTGAAGTTGGTAAGTCAATGTCTAACATATATTCAATTTAAAGTATTGTTCTCGCAGGTCTTAATAAAAAGTCCTCGATAATAAATTATGCATAATCAAGGTACCTAGGTACCTATTATTTTTAATAGCTATTATTATTCTAAGCTGCTACAGTAAACAATATTATAAATTTGGGTAATATTGGGAAAATTTAAGAATGTATTATCCCACAGCTCATTGTCTTGCAAAATTTCACCTCTACGCACAAGAGGATGCTCAAGTACCTACCTACTTACTACAGTCGAAACAAAAATCAATAATTCAATGTAATAAAACAATAGAAGGTAATAAGTATTGGTAGGTACAACATTAATAATGATATTATGATCAAGCGTCGGTGGACTTATCGAATATCGACAATATCAAATATTAATACGGACTCACCATGGTCAAAGAGCGCGCTTGTGCGTGGGCGGGCGGTTCTAGAAGTTGGACTTGAGTGGGCGCACGACTGTATGCGGGTCCGTCGACAAATGGGATGAAAACGGGTAGCAGGAAGATCTGAAGCACCACGGATGCTGTCGATAAACAGTTGTTTATACCGTCGAAATAAAAACGTGAGTAAAGACGGTTATCGAGAAAATTAAATTAATATATTACTATGTCGTGAGAACGGATCGCGAAACCCTTCTGTTGACAACGGGAAAATATGTTATGAACTGGACTGCGGTAGCGAGGTCGTCGTCATCGACGTTATCGTTTTTATTGTCCGAGATAAGACGTCCCCCCAGCGGCAGCGTCGGCCGTCGGCGGCGGCAGTAGCAGTAGTTGTCGGTTGCACTAGTGGCCTGTCGGCCGGTCCAACTACTATCGTAGAACATTGTTCACGACTGTTTCCCGCGACTGGTCGTGCGTTATCAGTGCGATTACGCTCGTGTTATCATCGAGGAATTTCATTAATCCAAATGCGTAGTAATATTAATAAAAATAATTATAGTATTGTGGTATTTCGGTACGCCGTCGTCGTGTAAATACCCAAGTCTCGAAACATTATGAAAATAATCTTATTATAGTTATATACATTTTTAAGCCGATAATATTACAATTTTATTATTATTATTATTATCCCGGTTCGTTATCGTTTCGAGTCGCTTTTCTCGTGTCTTATCGGCTCGAGTCGACTCTACCCGCTCTGTCCGACGGTAAATATAATAATAATAATGATAATAACACTACACTCATACTATAACTATAACCGATTATTAAATTATTTTCGTGTACACCACCGTGTGCTGTTATAGTTATTATATCAAATTCGTCAGCTCTACGACGGTTTTGTTCCCACTCAATACTCATCGACTGCGGTTTCCGGTACTAGTGTGGTACTACTCCTGACTCCTGTCACTGTTGTTGCTGCTGCTGCTCGCACCGTGTGTTTGTCGGCGTCCCGTTGGAGTTTGAACTGTTTCACTGCTACGCTGGTGCCCGGCCGTCGTTTCGCCGCCAACAATTATTTTTTACGGATTTCCCGTAAAATGGCTACGATTAACTTGGATTCCATTTTACCATGGCCGGAATACTATAGAAAGGTCTTGAACAGCACGAGTAAGGATCACGTCCATATTATTTTCAAAATGTCTCTCCCCGTTTCCGTATATGATACACCGCGTAATTGCGTCGTTTTTGTGGACTCAAAACCAATTGGTCCCGAATCACGTTTATCGTTGTTTTTTTTCCTATCACTTTGACTTTTCGATGGATTCTAAACTGAGCTTTCAAAAAAACAACCATCGCATCTAACATTTTGTAGGTTAAGAAGAAACTATGGTTATTCTATGTGTATCATCATTAATTATAATAATTATTGCTGACGATATGTCTTCATTATTTAATTTTCTTTTAATGACAAAATATTTATAGAAGTTTCATTTCTAATTAGAGTAGGTAGGTACGTGTGGTTTTTCAAATTACTGGTGTTCCTGATTTGTATTAAAAGAACAAGACAAATACATACCTAAGTGGTGTCTGGACTAAAAAAAATACTTGTGTTTTTAGTTCTTATACAAATACATTTTCTCGATTAAATGGGACTTAGTAATATTATTTAAGTACCTAGTATTATCATTTCAATGTTTAATTGAAGAAACAATGTATCACTTTAGAAAGATTCAATGTAAGCTCAGTAATAGTGTTTTTGATTTGTGAAGTAGATACATTACTTATAATATTGTTTTAAATCATCATAACTAGTAGGTAATTATATTGTATATTGTAGGTTGTCTACTATCTAAATAAAATAATTGATTAAATAATATATAATATTCATACTAGGTACCTAATTTAATGATTATCATTAATTTAGAAGATATTAAAGAAATAATAAAATACTATTTGCTATTTATTTGTATTTTATTAACCCGTCATTGGTGTCACTATGAGCATTTCGCTCTCATAATTACCATTTTTAGAACCACTGGTTTATATTTCATTTGATTTTAACAATACTATATAAATGCTCCCGAGTTATATACGGAAAAACATTCATGTTATAAATAAACTATCAAAGTTATTGAAGTCCAATGTTGGTGTATACATAATAATACCATATATTTCGGTGTTGTGCTCGCCGCAGTAGCTCTCGCCTTTACTGATTGCCTTATTTACTTTACTATATTATCTTGATATTTTGTTATTATGCTTTAGTAGTTCAATATTGATATTTGTCAGTATCGCAGTATATTAATTTGTATACTTATATGTATTTTAATAGGGGAGTGAAATGCTAACGTGACACCGACAGTGTTAAAATATTAGTGATACCAACAACAGGTTAAATAGCTAATTAATTCTGTAGAAGTTCACTATTCCATAACTCAAATCATTATTATTGCTTCCAATCTCCAAGTTTGAAAAAAGCTTTTTCACAAAAAAATCTTGTTAATAATGAAAATACATCATAGTTCCAGGACTTAGAATTAAAAAAACATAATCATCAGTAATAGATATACAACATTTGTAACATAGACTAAACTAAATGATAAAAAAATCTTGGATTGTGGTATTATATAATTAAATTGGTAATAGGTAATTATTTTATTTGTAAAAATAGTTAAAATTATTTCTGTAATTGTTAATATCATAAAAAGCACCACAAGACAATGCAATAAAATATCCTTACACCTATATAATTTCAATAGTTCTATATATTGTATATATGTATGATGTAATATGTTATAGCCCCTCATATGGCCCTTAAAGAAAATTTTGCTTTTTATTTAAATTTAAACTTTCCTCAATGCATTATTCTATTTATAATCAGCTGTCTCATTGCATAAAAAACCATAAGTGTTTTGGAAATAATCATAAACTACTTATGATTATTTTATTCAAATATATCATCAAGATTTGTTTAGTTAATACACTTAAAATCATTTCAAGTACTTGAATCTAAATTTTTACCTATTTACCTACTTATTAAAAATAACGGTAATACAAATACCTAAAATAATATAAATTAAAAACATTTTTTTAAGTATCCTGCCTATAAATTAAAAAAAAAAAAAAGGAAAAGGAAAATTTAAATCAAATTTTTAAGTAATTTTATTGATATTATTTTTTTAATAATATAAAAAGTAAAATTCATTGCTTAAATAAAAATCTGTGCTATCGATTTAAAATTTTCACTGCTGAATAACACCAATTGGCATCATGTTTTTTGTTATTAAAATAATTGCATTAAAATTGTATTAGCATTATAATTAAACTAATTCGTTTCATTAAGACCTATAATTATTGATATTGCATAAGTATAACTCATACATTGACATTTATATTTTTAAGAATTTTTTTAAATCATAAATTTACCATTTTCAACAAGTATGAAAGTAAGACTCCTGTCAATCAAATAACAAAATCTCAATTTTATATTATATAGTGAAATTCAAATGACACTATCAACAATTACTTGTTAGACATTTTTTAATTAGATTATTATTCAACTATTTAAAGTATAATTAATAAAGCGCGGATTTGTATGGTTTTGCATATTTATTCTGGTTGATCGTTTGATGTACTGAGTTAGCATAAAATTTGTTTCATGACTTTAAAATTTAAAAAAATTTAACTTTTTTATGCATAATTTAACATTTTAGTGCATATATTTATGCATATTTAAGGTTTTTTAACAAATATTTGGTTGGTTTTTAATACATATAAATCCACGCTCTTATTAATATTATATACTTTACCAATACCTTGGAATATAATATATCATATCAATTTTTTTTTTTTAAGGTAAAACTCCAATTAAAAAATGTCCTTAAAAAGTGATATTATATATATATATCACTTTTAGCATATATGGTGAATGGTGATATATGCTTTTTAAACACTTTAATTACCTATCAAAAATTTTTAAACTCATTAGCAGCAATATATATTTTTAAATTTTTTTTAGATTAATATTAAATATTTCAAACTTGTTCATGCTTGTGCTACTTATTTGACCATAGAAATACACATATAATCTGAATTTAATTACTCTTTTTAAGTACTTATTTGATCACTTGACTATTTTTATAATTGTGTAAGTTTTATTTATGACTTATTTAATTATGTTGATTTAAAGTGTAAAATGTATTAAATTGTTATGTCTTTAGTCAGACTCTAGTGACAGGACTGGCAGAGATTTACAATATTACAATAGTTTTACCACATTAAATAATATTTATTACATAGTGAGGCAAGTTAATTCTGAAGACATTCAACTGTATCTCTTTTTATCTCTTCCAAAAACATGCAAAATAGCAAATTGTACTTTCACAATAATCTAATTAACTATGTTTTAATTATAATTAAGAGTTAATTTGCCTATTATAAAATATTAGAATGAGATTAACTGGGACATCTTGGAGACTTTTATTGATATTTTAATTTTGAAAAAATTGATGATTGATTTAAAATTTACAAGAAAAAAAGTAGTTTGATAATGCTCATAATTTGCTTTTAATTAAAATATTAATAAAAGACTATGATCTTGATAATAACCTTATCATTACATTTTATAACTTCATTACTTCCAAAATGAAATAAATAAAACTTAAAAAATACTAAAACAATAATTTTTAAATTTATTTATTTAAATATATATAATATAGTTATAATTTAACATCATGTGGCTTTTTTAAAATCATAAATAATAATCTACAAATTATAACAGGAAAGTTATAGTAAAACTGAGTTTTGTTGATTCATTTAAACTTCAAGCTTTAAAATCGACCTTCTGAATTTGATATACTATACGTATTATTATATAAGTAAATCTACATGAATTACCTTACCAAAAGACCTGCCTAACCTAACCTACATTTATCTTGCGAAAAAAAAAATATTGACTGTTGGAGACATTTCTATGGACACTATAAAATTCAAAGAATTTAATTTTGAGTTGATTTTCTGTCTAGTTTATTGTTTTAAATAGTAAAATGGTATTGGGTGAATTATTATATTTTTTTTTTTTCACTTGAAATAATTTATTTTTATCGAATGCATTATACGATTATTCTTAACTATTAGATAGATAATTAATTGTCATAATAATAATTAATTGTAGCATTATTTACGCATATTAACTATATTTAAATAAATATAATTTTGTTAGTCAGATTATTTTACTTATTCTTGCATTCATAGATAAACCAGGATATTTGAAACCCATAGATGGTCCACAACCGGAATTCAATAAAGCGTTAAATGAAAAAGTATCTTTGTATCAAGGCGATCTTACAAAATTGGCAGTAGATGTTATTGTCAATGCAGCCAATTCTAAGTTAGCTGGTGGAGGAGGAGGTAAAAATATATCAAAATTATGTTAATTTTTAAATATTTTCATGCCAATATTTCGAATTTAGTATTTATTATTTATAATTAAAATATATTATAGTTGATGGCGCTATTCATAAAGCTGCTGGTAAAGAACTTCTGGTAGAATGTGCTTCATTAAATGGTTGTAAAACAGGTTGTGCTAAAATCACTAAAGGGTACAAACTCCCAGCAAAGTGTAAGTTGATAAATTCATTATTAATATTACTACATATGAGTAGAGCTCAGATTTTAAAACATATGCATCTTTTTTGTGTATGAGAGAAATTTAATTTTTATACATACATTTGTTTCACATTATTCTAAATAAACCAATTTATTTTTGCCTTTTTTATGTAAATGCTCTTGTTGTTGTTTTTTTTTTTCGGTTATTTCAGCTATAGAATTTTTGTATGTTTATTATGCTATTATACTCGTAGTATTAAAAAAATTAATTAATAAAAAATGTAAAATCCTGGAATATAGACTAAATGGTTATATTGGATTATTATTGTTTTTATTATCTGCTTGATTATTAAATGTATAGATAATCAACTTTACAAACAGCCACAGGTCTATAGCTTCTGTCGGGCAATAGTCAGTTTCACTACTGTAAATCTAAGAAAATACATGGTAGTTAATTCTTTATTAAATTTAAATTAATTTTTCAATTATTTTTATTTAGTTTTATAATTAATTCATGTTAATTTTTGATCATGCTTCATTTTATTTTTTTTAATAATAAATATGCTTTAGAATCCGGGCCCTATTATGAGTAATTAATTATTTCTGTATAAAATAAAATCTTTATTTTGAAAGTTCCTTAATATCATCCACGTGTTTATCTTAAAAGTGAACGGTTTTATTAAATACATTTTTCAAACAAAAAAAAAAATGTTATTCTTATTTTTAAATTATTGTTATAGATGTAATACATACAGTTGGACCAAAAGGAGAAATTCCTGAAGAACTGCAATCAGCTTATCAAAACAGCTTGGATTTAGCTGTTGAAAAGAAGTTAAGAACAATTGTAAGTATTAAAATTTAATTTGAAATTATAATTTTTCTTTCTTTCGATTATTGATTAATTTTTTTAATTTCAGGCATTTCCATGTATTTCAACTGGCGTTTATGGTAAATTTTACAAATTTATATATCTTTACAATGATACAATTTTAAATATTTAATTAATAAAAATGTGTTTAGGATATCCACAAGAAGAAGCAGCCATTGTTGCCTTGAAAGCTATCAGAGACTTTTTAGAGCATGATCATAACTTGGTAACATATTTAAAATTCTTACATTTATCATTTTATACATTTAAATTTATAGTATCAATAAAATCTTTTAAAAATTATAAAGACGAAATAAGGCTAATTCTACTTAAATTATATATGAAACATGAGTAAAATATAATATTTCAAATGACTATTTTATTTTAGTCCATCATAATATTATGCACAATAGACCAAATTTACTTTCTCTGGCTAAAACTGTACTTTTGATCTATTATTATTTAAAAGTATTAAATATGTTATCTTCAAATTATCATAATTGAGTTCATTACTTATATTTCAATTGTATAATCTATAGTAGTACACTTATTCTGATATTATATTATATTATCATTGTCTCATTTTTTAAATTTGATTATATACTCTGGTACCAAAGAAAATATTGTTCTTAATAATAATGAATAATGACATTTTAGTAGATAAATTTAAAATTAAGTAACATAAACATGTTTTATCAAAATTTCCTTATTTCAGCATTTTTTTTTTTTTTTAACCAAATACTGATTAAATGTTGAATTAAAACTCAAATTTTTATTTAACATATTATAAAGTTGTATTATGAGTACAAATGAGTACCAAACAAATGATAAATAAAAATATATTAATTTTAATAATTATAAATATATTTTTTCAATATTATTAATGTACCTATATTATTTTTATTATAATTTATGTTTTAATTTTTTATAAATAAATGTAGTGTGTTCTATATATAAGAAATACAAACTTATAATAATATTTTCAATCTTCTCTAATATTATATTTCATGTAATATATTTGTATTGGATTTTATTTAATTATTTATATCATAATATATAATATTTATTTTACATTTTATGATAAAATTTAAACGTAAATTGTAATAAGTGCCTTTATTATGTTTAGGTGATTTATTAATAAATTTTATTTTTGTAAACTCAAATTTTTATAATATGTATTAACATTTCTTTTTCAGATTGAACGCATAATATTCTGTGTATTTCTTGATACTGACAAAGAATATTATGAAAAGTATCTACCATTATTTTTCCCTCTTAAATAAGATTTATCATGTATTGTAAAACATACTAACTTTTTTACAACATTAAAAGTAATCATTTATACATTGTTTTAAATTGTTTTCCTTTTTTTTTATATATTATCTTTATTGTAGTGTATTAAAACAGTAAGCTAATTGTTTAATTTAAAAGCATTAATATATTTATCAATCTCATTAAATTTTTATTTTTGTTTTTGTTTGTATTTGTTTTAAAATACTATTTATTTTAATGTGTTCCAAAAAAACATTCTAATTCCTAACCCCAGGACTGTTTAATTAATTATGTTATAAGTATTAAAAACAATTATCCACTAATACCTGAGTAACCTTCATACCTTTATTATGAATGAGTTTAAATTGTACGTTGCAGGAAGTATATTATAAAATATACTCAACAATAATAGAAAAATAGTGTTGTGTGTTATATAATTCGACTGGCGCAGCGAAAAAAGTCGTAACTCAATTTTACAATTTTTTTTTTTTTTTTTTTTTTTGATTTTTCAATGTGGTTTTGCTATTTGATTTGGTTGTCCAACGTAGCTAATAGTGGCATATATCAACAGAGGAAGTTATATAAATAAAATTAAGATACAACCTTTTCTATTGGAAATCCAGAAAAACGGTTATACCAAAATGAAAAAAAAATTGTAAAATTGAGTCACAACTTTCTTCGCTGTGGCAGTCAATATTACACCTCCCAGAAATTAAATTGTTAATGTGATAAGACTTACATTATCATAGTTAATTAAAATGTATGTAATGAGTAAAATGTAATACTTCATGAAATGTTTATTTCATAAATACCTCATTATTTTAATTGAAAAATGCATAAACACTAGACATTATTTTTTATTTTATTTTTTAATTATACAATACAGTAATAAAATTAATAATAGCTCACCATTACTATGTATTATCCATTCCATTTCTTTGTTAAATTGCGTTTGTTAATTATATTAACAATTATCTAACAGTCTTAAATCTTTCTTAATGTAAGTTTTATAAGTTTGATATATTGTGTTGTATGCTCTTTTAAATATAGTCTATTGTATTAACAAGACATATCCAACCTACAAACCAAATCCTGCACAGGATCATTTTATAAAATTAAAAAATGTTATAGGTATAAATAAAATATAATACAGTTTATAATACTTAAAAGAAATAGATTAGAGTGGAATGTGGGATTACTTTTCTTTAACCAATCTCGTTCAGTACCGATTTTGCAATTTTTATTTTGAGATATTTTAATAATTCAAATTTAATTCATTATTTTTTTAAAATAACAAATGTGAATCAGCAGTTTTGAATGACAAAAAAAACTTACAACTAGCAATACAGAATACTAACATGTTGATGCGGACCTGGCGGAGGTTGATTGTAGATCGTCCTCGCAGGTGTCTGGTCGGCGTCTGTTGAGCTGTAACCGTTGTCGATGATGTACTGCTGACGGAGATGATGATCGGTCGATCTCCATGGTCGGACGAGGACTGACGTATCCAACGTGGTATGGTTGTCGGTCGTCGTTCTTAAAACACGGGCTATCATAACACCGTGTTGTCGCGTTGACGTTGCGTGTCGCAGAGCAGCGATCGCCGGCGGCTGGTACTCGTCTGGCGCGACTTGTCTTCCCGTCCCGCCTAGCTTTTGGGGCGTTGGTGGGAGAGTCAACTAAGTCGTATCGTCGTAGGCCGTGGTGGCGGTTGATAAGGTGCCGATCGGTCGCTGCGGTGCCTGTACTTTGTACTGGCGACCGTTGCGTACCGTGTCAATGTCATAAATTGAATTTATGACGGATAGTTGCTACTGTATTAAAATAAATGTTTCTTATGCATAATTTAAAACACGTTAAAATAAATTTGTGACGGTTCAATAAGGGAAAATCTTAAAATTTATTTTATTTTTCATGTCATTTTTTCTATTAATTAAATATATTTTAAATATATAATATATTTTATTTTTTCTGACACTAGATTGTCAGCGTTAGCATCATAGGCGGAAATCCATAGAAATTTCCGGGGGACTAAATTAACTATATTTATATTATATATAGGTATATAACTACCTATATATATATCATATATTTTCACATGAGATCTGACAAAATGTTGGGGGGGTTATTACAATATTTGGGGGCTAAGCCCCCTCAAGCCCCCCGGATTTCAGAAAATGGCTTAGCATCTACCTTCGCAGTTCGCAGAGATTGCAATTCCGATCTCCGTTTCTAAAACGATTTCATATTTAATCTTTGTACGCCAAAATTGTTAATACCCTGCATCACATAGGTATATAAGAATATTTTATATATAAATAGATTGTATATTTGTACTCAATAAAAATGTATGAATATTTTCAATATTTTGTAAATCTTCTAACTTTAAGCCTTGAACGCTATATTTAAAATTTTAAACATAATATGTTTATCACACATCGACATCGCTATCATCCGCACCTATATACATCAATATATATTATCATTGATTATAAATACTATTATTAGGTATATAATATTACCTATGTATTATTATTATTATAGTTCTTATAGTATTTATAGTTGTTATTATATTTTTTATAGTATTTATAATTAATGAATAATGATATTATGCGTTCGTATATAGGTATATATTATACATATTAATATTTAATATTCTTCTATTATAAAATATTATGTACAGATAACTACTACAGGGTATTAATAATTTGGCAGTACAATGTTAAACGGACCATTTGAAATCGTGAAACATGTGAAGGCAGTTGCTTCAGTAACACTGAAGTAGGTACTGAACATCTGCAACTTGCAAGACGTTTGTTTGAATAGAGACAGGAGGAATCGTAAGTTCCTACACGAAAGTATTAGGTAGACAATTACATACGTTAATTCCTACATACCTGGTACATGTGTAAGTTCCTACACGGTAAAAACAGGTACACGTGTAAGTTCCTACACTACGTATAGGTATTATAATTTATAAGTTATCAATCTAATATCAGTTATACCATGTTATAATACTGTCATACATTTTAACCATTTATTCTATATAGGTTATATACAATTTATAAGCTATCTATCTAATTTAATTTAATAATTTAAAAAATAATAATTGTAATATAATAATAATTTATAATTGTAAAAAAAAAAATAAAAATACCTAATGCATTCTATATAATATTTAATAATTTTAAAAATAATAATTGTAATATTATAATACATTACTTATATGATTATTACAATTATGAATTATTATTATATTACAATTATTATTTTTAAAATTTTTAAATTAAATTAGATAGACAGCTTATAAATTATAAATTAATATATTATACAGACTAAAGGATTAAAATGTATGACAATATTATTATAATATGATATAACTGATATTAGATTGATAACTTTTAATATACGTAGTGTAGGAACTTACACGTGTACATTATTTTATTGTGTAGAAACTAACATATGTATTTTGTTTACCTGCTAGGTCTCGTGTAGGAACTTACATTCGCCCAGAGACAGCACATTTTATATGATATACATATTACATATAGTACAGCACTAACCTGTGTAGTCTCTATTATTCTCAGAGTCGAACGTAAAACGAACAAAAAAAAAAACATAGCAATCCCTTACATTATATTCTACGAAATTTCTTACAAAGCGTGGGTTAGGTCTCTCTCTATATTATGTACATATACATATATATATTTCCTAAATCTAGGACATTTTACACCCAATAATAAAACAATTGACACTGAATTTAAAATTTATGAATACTGAATAATCAACGTATAATCTTTTAATACAATATTATAATTCAAAAGTTTATTTTAATAAAATGAAAAGATAAACTATTTCGTAAATTTTAATTAATATAAATATAAATAATAGGTAATAAAAAAAAAGATAATATTAAAATTTAGTGTTTAATTACGTAGGATACGTTTTTTTAAAAAATTAATAATTTCAGTATTTGTTTTAAATTAAGAAGTTTTACATGTTTAAGCCTTTCTTAGTTTGATTTAATTTTATAATTTATTTGTATACCTGTATTTAGTTTTAAAATCTCCATTGAGGTTATGGAGTTCATATCATATTTTGTAAAGCTTCAATAAATATTATAATATATGTATGTGGATGTTTAAATCTAATTAAATGTTGGAACATATTGTTCCAACCTTCTGATATATATTATTAGTCCTACTATATCCCTAACTAATAACTATATTGCCTATAGCACTTACCTACTCACGAATCACGATAGGTTAGATCTAGACATCTATAATTGAAGAAATTATTAATTAATCAGAAGAGCCCAGATTAATTTATCCCTGCCCTGGGGCCCTTAAGTTCTCTCCACGGCCCTGGCTCTGGTACCTGATTTATAACTTCAGCAAACATTTGTGAAGGAGTTGACGTTGTTGTTAAGACACGTTTTAACATTTCTGACTTGGCTTTTTCAACTACTTCTAAGTTCTCATCACCAGCATGTGAATGGTCAGACTCATTTATTGGATTTTTATAATCTAATTAAATGTTTAAATGTGTTTTATTAAAAATATAAAATGCATTTTTTAAATTGTTTTAGCTTACCACTGTAAGTTACTAAAATGGCCGGAAATGTTGTCGAATTTTTATTAGAACATTTCCATTGAATATTCGAAACAAGTTTGTGATGTACCGTATATGCATATCCATTAAAAATTTTTTTATTTTCTTTTATTACAATAACCTCCATCTCAACTTATCTTCTCATGATACACTGACTAAGTGACAAATTCAATTTATAATTTACACTCGGAACGTTCTTAATGAAATCAATTATAACTTGGATATATATGTATAATATAGAATATATTTATATAATAATACCTAATGGTGATAATATTGATTATCGTATACAT
>VUJU01004507.1:0-18294 GCA_009835225.1 Aphis craccivora
TGAAATAATTATACCCTTATGATGATTATGACTGTTGTTAATTATACAATCATCGATTTATACTCAAAAAGGACTTGATAAGAGATATAATATATTAATTAAAATAATATTTTTTACCCTGTACATTTTACAGTACCTATACAGAATATATCCACTAAATTATTTTATTCCATTAGAACTATCAATTCACACTTACTTTTTCAAACATGGTTTGATTTTTTAAGAACGTTGCCAATTTCTGTGCTTCTTTGTCGCCCGAGTTGTCCAGTGACACGCCATTCAGGCGGGTACCACGTTTTCGGCCTGTCTCACTGTTTTTCTGATTCCTTCAGAGTGGTCTGTAATCTGTATGCACCGTAACTATAAATAGTTCAATATTTGTGTATTGTTTAAATATTCAAACACCCGAGAATGCACGTAGTATTTAGTCTTATTATTGTCGTAGCATCCCATCTACGGCGGCGAGTAAAAAAAAGTGTCGATTTATTTCGTTTATCGTATCATAGCCATTCTGTGTAACCGCTTTATACCCCTTGCCGTTTCCGTCAATTTGTTTGCAATATTTTTGTGTATCAGTACATTGTAAGACACATTCATATTCCACCGGTAGAAGTTTCTAGGATGTCTGCCTCCCCCAAAAAACAATGTATACAAATCTACCGGGATAACGACAGGGTTGTCGAATTAGTGATGTTTCCTGCAATCATACATTGGTCATCATTGGTTCATAATAGATATATGTGCACATTTTTTGAAAGTGCACTGCAGTACGTTAATAAGACAAGTACCTATTATCCGATAAAGTACAACATTCATTCACTGACTTAACTCAATGATTTTTTTACACGTCTGTTATAATTACGTTTAATACACAATATATCACACATTTATACCACTAGCCACTAGGTACCTACCTACCTTCAAACATAATTTTTATTTATTTTTAATGTTTAATATAAAAAATAATTTAAATAATAAATATTAAAATTAAATAACTTTCCTACCTAACTTTATATTATGAGAAACATAAATTATTTTAACATGAAAAAATAATTTTTTTACATTAAAACATTGTACCTATTATACCTATTACAACTAACTTAATATGTTTGTTAAGTTTCATTATGACTATACCAATTAAGTACATATACGTAAATGCATAAAAAAACTAATTTTTTTCTGATTTAATAATATAGGTAGCGTTAATTTTTCAAACATTTTAAATTTTAAATTGTATTCTACATGCAAATAATAATTTATTGTTATTAATTATTACATTTCTGCCTTCTGGCATACCCAAAGTATACAATATTACTCATCGCATTGGTTCCATAATGCAAAATATGAATAAAAATGCCCAAAAGAAACCCATAATATATTATATTAAAATAGAGAAAGTTAAAAACTAAGTAAATTACATTTTTAACAGTAACAAATTAAAAAGTAAAAATCCCTAGATATGAATCTTAATGGGGTTCATATAACATAGTTAAAAAAGAAAGGTATAATAAAAAAAAAATTATTGACGGTTAATAAATAATCAAAAATAAAAACCATACAGGTATATAATATAAACTTGAGTTATATAAGAAAAATATCCCGTAGTTCTTTGTATCAATCTCCTGAAAAAAATCTCATGTAGATTCTTCTCAGAATACAATTTTTCTTTATCGTTCTTGCAGGTTTTAAGTGTTAATGGTTTTGTTATGTCTTATCTATAAAAATACAATTGATTATATCAAACTATACTATATGCTCTATATCTAAAATCTTTTTGAAATGTAGATACTACAATGACCACAAGTAAATATTTGTAATTTGTATGGAATTATGTAATACAAGAATGCACTTAGTCACAGAAAAAAATAAAATTTATTTGAAATTAAAACAAAAAAAAAAGAGATTAATACTTCCTTGCTATAGTGTTTAATTAAAAATTATCCATAACCTCAATTAATAAAGTTCTAAAATTATGAATTAAATTTAAGTTAACTTTTATGAAAATTTAAACTAAATTTACCAGTATGATTTGAGTTTGAGCTTTGTTAAAGTGTTAATGAATACTTTACCTAAACATAAAGTGTACATTTTCCCGTCTATTTTGATTTTGATTTTAATCGTATCCGCGTAAGTTTGTATCTTCGTCATTATCGTAAGAGGATGAAACCTCTTCGCGTGAAACCAATTAGAATATGACCGGAATTCATCATATATAATATATCTTATGTTTTTTGTTTCATACCTAAGATTTTGTTCATGGTATCATTATAGGTATGCATTTCAATTTCACATCAATAATTTTATCTTTTTGGAATTGTTGAATACCAACTCCAGACATTTGAATTTCACGGAGCTATGTGGTTCATAACAGTAAATATAACTGAAACATAAAAGTATTAATTTAAATTAAAATTAAATAAAAGCGTTTTAATTGATTTACTGTTATTAATCGTTTATTATATAAATATATTATGCATATACTATACATATGATATGTATAATTAGATTGTTCAAAATGTTTGAAAACGGCGTAATACATTTTCCCCGCTATTGAACACGTCTTAATTCTGAATTTTTGCATAATAAAAATAAATATTTAAAAAAAAAAAAATTTTAATTATATTAATATGTGTAAAATATCACGTATGACAACTACCTACTATATATTTCATATTCTAATAAGCTTGAAAAAAAATTAATAACAGTATAGTAGGTAATTTAAATTATAAATGTGCCATTTCATCAAAACAAAAAAATATTTAAAAATCCGAAAAAAATATGACCTACTTTGGTTTGCATAATTGCCTTTTGTTGCGTTTAAAACACTATAATATAATATAAACCTATATATCTACATTATAGACTATAGAGAAATGGCAGATAACACTACTGTAATGGTTTACGCATGTATTACGTATAATGTAAAATGTATTACGTATTACCTCATTATAATTATATCATTCAAAAAACCCAATTAGGGTTTGAAAAATTTCAATTTGAAATAAAATATAGGTATATCTAGTATTTGCTCTTAAAAAAAAATCAAGATTAATAAATATTACTTGCAATACAATTCTGTTGCCTTAATATTTTATACTACTCGATATTGAGTTAAATATAATTGTTAGAGTTTTATTTTACCTTATTTTATTTTATAGACGCAAGATATCTACTTTAAATGCTCTTTAAACAAATACCAAAGTGACTATAATAGTAAGTCTCTATGTGTAAAAAGGATTAAAGTTATGTACCTAAAATAGGTGAAATAGCATTTTTATCATTTATTTTATACATATCAGTATAAATAATATAAAAATTAACCCTTTTTAAAAAATAAACAAGTAACTTAGTATAATATGAGCCTACTATATAGATAGTATTTTGATATACTAATAGGTATATATATATATATATATATATATTCTATTAATTATAAGTAGGTATTATGCTGATAACTTTTTTATATTTAAACATATTTCAGATTTCTAATAAGCAATAACATGATATTTTTTTTTTTTTATGGACATGATATTCACCACGACCTAATTACTCTGCAAATTTTTATATTACAATAGTATAATAAGGTTATCTGTGTAATAAAATATGTTTAACAGATCATTTTTTAAATAATTTCATTAGTCAATAAATGTTATATATATAATATATAATACAAACGTTATATTATTGTTCAATTTTTTTTTTATGTTTTTTGATAAACCATTGAAATAATAATAATAAAAACAAATTTAAGTGCATTATTGCTTTTAAAATATAGGTCTAGCAAATACCACGTTTTTGACACGTACTTAATTAATTGTTGTGTTTATAAATTTATGATTAACTTTCAATTATTATCATACCTATATTATAATTTATATAATTAATGACTATAAAATGTTTTAGTTATTTAAAATATTCACTCTGTTACAGTACTGATAGATGTTAGAGTAGGTATATTAAATTATTAAATTCAGACATATATTTTGTTATGTTCATTTATATACAGCGTAATTAAGTAAAAAATGTATTTTAAATTTCAATCCTAGTGTTATTAGTTGTTTAAAAATGTTTAAACGATTAAACTTGATTTTTCAATAACGCATTATATATTTTTAATAAGTGGTCACAAATTCATAAATTATTGTAAAAATCATATCGTGAAATAAAGAACCTCTCAATCTTTACAGACTATAACAGCCATATTATACAGCCTATTACACTGCTCATACCTATAGTGAATTTATCAGTACAGTCTCTTGAAGGTAGAAAAATTAGGTGCACTTATCCCAGGGCCTAGTGTATATTTTATGCATCGTTTAAGAAAAATAAAACTCCAAAAACTTTTTAAAAATAGTCCCGACTTTAGAATTTAAATCGGTTACGGGTATTTTTAATTGTTGCAAATTATATAATAACATTTTTTACAGCAAAACAGTAGTTAGAATATAAATAAACGTGAAATTATTTGGAGTTGTTAATAGGTTCAGTTATTATTCAGTTATCTTTTCATAATTTTTATGATTATCCAGCATCAACCATGATTTTACAAGCCGAAGTATTAACAAAATCGTGATTAGAACAAGAGTGCGAGTATTATTACTTAATACATTATTCTTAAATATTGAACATAATACTTTGATGCTCATAAGTTACCAACTACGTGCTGTTTTGTGTGAGCTGACGTTGATTAATTTAATTTTTTTAAACTTATAAGTTATAGTATTGAAAATTTGTCAAGTGACATTCAAGTCATTGTGAACTAGTAATAAAAATAATGTTCTATGAAATTTAAAAATAAAAGCGAAATAATGTTGATATTAATATTTTAAAACAAACATGCAGCTGGCTATTATTATATACCTATTTACGTTTAAGAATAAAACTTCAACTTTTTCAATTGAAATACACATATTTATAAACAATTTAAATATTACATACTATATATAATACAATGAAAACTCTTTATAATGCAACTCGTAATAACAAAAAAACTGTATAGGTAAGTATAACGTAAATAGTACATTATAATGGTTAATTTTATTTATAATCAATTCATTCTTTAAAGCACGTATTAGTCACTCTCAATAATGAAACAATATTTTATGTTTCAAAATACAAATTCTGTAAAGAAAAATACAAAAAAGAGTATTTAATAAAATAATAAATATTTAATTAAATACTCATGTAATATAAAAATAATAATAATATGTGTATGATAATTGATAAATAATAATACATATATAGGTGCATATCTTTATACGTAAATAATTTAAAATTTGTTTTTTAAACCCTCTCTATTACGAAAACTCTCCATAACATAAGAAATCTCTTGATCCCTACAGATTCGTTGTAGATATAGTTTTCATTGTATATATTAAATTCAGGGGCGGATAGGCCTTTCGGAAAATCGGTTTTTCCTGTCTGTATACCAAATTATGGGGGCTCCAGTAAAAACACGGTATTTAATATTTTAAATGTTATTACTTATTAATAAATATAGGTAATAATATAATTATAATATCGAACTATATACAATTTGGAAACAATTAATTTTGTTGGTATTTGGTACCTGCAGGTAGATATAATTAATAATGAAAAAATATCTACCGGCCTATGCGTTTACAGCTTTACGTAAATAATACATTACGCATTTTAGTATGTACGGATAATGAATATAATATATTATAATCTTTATTATCATTATTATAATTATGTCGTAATATATCGTCTATTTTTATAGTATGAATGTATCATATTGTGATCAATGATCATGGTAACTGGTAAGAAAGAGAGAATACAGCCGACAACAAAAAATTAAGTAATAAGTTCAATTTAGTATGTAAAAAAATGTTTAACATAAAATGGTTCAATTGGCATTCTATTGAGTACAAACAAAGTAGAAAAATGATAGAAGAAGCTTAATTTCATCTTTAAGTTACAAGTTTAAAAAAAAAAGGTGAGTAAGCTATAGGTATATAATATATAGAGGTAATAATATTATTATTATTATATTACCTTTATATAAGTATTATAGGAATAGTTGCTTATTTAGTCATATAAAACATAAATATCATACTATAAAAAACAATTTACTGGACAATACATAAAAAATACGTACGTACCTATTTATATACATTTATTAATAGGTAGGTAATAATACCTAATTATAATATAACTGATTTTTAAGTGTTTTATTTTTATTAGTTTATTTACTTTTTTTAGTATTCTTTGAAATAATTTTTAGTAATTTTCGAGAAATATATGTAACTATTAAACGAACTTGATTGATCGATGATTAAAAATACAATATGTCAATCTATAATTATTTATGTTAGATAGGTACTCACGATACACACAGTGGCATTTGATATTAACATAATGAAAATAAATTGTTCAATATAATGATCGTACTTGTTAATCGTGGAGATAACTGCCGTATGATACTTTGATGGAATCGTTAAATCGTTAGTGAAAATTGAGTAAGTCTACGGTCGTCCATTTTGACAGCAGGAATGGTTTAATACGATGTTCTACGCTCAACAAACGCTGTTTAAATATAATTTTACTATTTTGTAATACCTACTTAAAAAAATCGTAACAGTCGCGGCGTGGCGCTCTCGTGGTTGTAAAAAAACGACGCCGGCGCACGACGACTGTATTATTAATTATTATATCTAACGCAGCTATAGATATATAGTAGGTATATGCATCAGGACGACGTAATCGGTGGTGACGACGAGCGACGGCTGAGTAGATGTCCTATACACAACACGCCCACTTCAACGACGACGAACCAGCTTCACGAATTCACAGAGAATTTATTCATCTCTAATCTTTTTGTAATCCCTGTATCGGTTATACAAATGCAACATCTGCGTCGGGTGGATCGCAGTGTCGCTCCGTGTATATGAATGTCAAGCCTCAAAATTTGATGACTATATGCAAATATTTTTTTTTTTGTTCTATTCGTTAGAAATTTATGTAAAAGTACAAATACACATATATATATAAATGCTACAGTAAATGACGAAAAATAAAAATTTACGTAATTTACCGTGATAAATATCGTAAATATCCATTTTTAATTTTCGTGAATATAGATTGTTACGTCAAATACCTACCGAAAATTTACGATAAAAAATTATACATGCAAATGGTTATTGCAGATGTATCTATATCATACATATTATTAACTATTTTTTTCACATGTTAATGATCCATGACATTTTGAATCGCTGATTTTTTTCGTTCGTTCATTATTTTGTTTTGACGCTCGTTCACTTAAATATTTTAAATTTTATTTATAATGAGAACAATTGGTGTATAAAAAACAAACCATGTTTTATACTTCATCTCTATAGTATAACTTGATTAACAATTACTTGTAGGTACCTTTAATCTTTAGGTAATGAATGTCTTGCTCGAAAACATATTTATAAATATTAGAAACCTACCTAAGGTAAAACTGTGCCACGAAAAAACATAAAAGTTGTGTTATAGACAAATTTTTGTATTATTTTATTATTATACATTTACCAATTTATGTTTGACGAATATCGCAATTAACCGGTAAATATCGAAAATCTTCATTTTGTATATTAATTATAGGTATATGTTTACGACAATTATAGGTTAATTACGTAATTTTCATGTTTTACATTATTTACCTATAACATATTATTATGATATATATATGATTTAACTAGACACTGAAAATTTTTGAATCTCACATTACAACCACCAATAAAGTTGTGTATCATTCAAAGATGTCAGTGTAAAAATAAATTAACAAATACTTTCAAACTAATTCATTACTTTCTATAGTTGATATTAAATAAAAACAAATTTATAAAACAATTAAAATAATGCTTTGAAAATATTCTGATGATATTAACGTGCGCAGGTCCCGTACAGTATAAGATATAGGTATATATATACTGACGCACTATAGGCTTAAGACTTACTCAACACATTTTTTTATACCTACATTGGCTCATACATGATATAAACAATTTTATGAACACTATAATATATTTTATATATTGTATATACTTAATAATCATAAATTAAGTTATTTAGTCCTAAATTTACCCATGATTTTTCATTGCATATTCATATATTTTTTACGTACGACGTGAGTATTTATCAATTTAAAGTAAAATTATTATACGAGATTACTATTTTGTGTTTTCATACCTATAGTGAAATTTTATCTTCACTTTGATAAATATTTCTCAAAAGTGAAAGAACACTACATAAAGCAAATTATAGGTACGTATATTATGTTATTTATATCTCTGACTATACTTTTAGTAATAATTTAATAAAGTTTAAAAATATTAGCATGTGGGGCGTGGGCTGTACAACAAGAGTCGGTTTAATCACGAATGATACGATTCGCAATATTATATTATAATGATACCTAGTATTAGTATAATATATTATAATAATCGAAGGTAGGTATAATCGTAACTTACCTACTACTTTTTTTCTAGCAAACTCAATTTACCACTTTCAAATGTACACACATTGTCGTGGACTCAATTTACCTGGCTACATACTCTCTATATAATATATATATACCTATAGTTACAGACGATGCGAACGAATTGTTCAGGCCAATATTATAACATTATTACGAGCTTTGTAATCAAATAACATTGAATGTGATCTACGGATATCGAGTTAATAAAAACATTAAAAACCATGGGAGTTGCGGATACATATTATATTTCCTTTAACTACATTTTCAGGACTTTGGCTGAAGTACCAAAAACAATTGGTAAGTAAGGCTGAACATATTTGTCTGTTGCAAAAGAGCATTCATTATTAGTTCATACAATAATTTTTTATAAGTATATTGTAATCATAATAGTATCATAAATTTTGTGGCGACATTTTTCTTTAAAATAGCTCACTTAAATGTTATTCTATTAACTTCACCACTAGAATATTGTAGAATTTGGTTGTTGATAAATACCTGTGAAAGTTTTTTTTTGGTTGCTTTAAATTTAGAATAGCAGTATAATTCAAACATTTCCTAACTTTATGTTAGCAATCGTCATACCAAAAATAATAATAAAATTTTATTCACAATTCGTATGTCACTTTTTTAAGTTTCATCCTCAACTTATATACTTGGTTTTTATTACTATTTGTCCACAATTAGGAAATACTATAATTTACCTATACTATAGCTTTTTCTTTGAGTCCTTAAGAAAATTGATACCTGTCCTGTCAAATATTATACGATATGGTCTATGATATAATAAAACAATTGTAAGTTTTTTATATAGATTGCTTATACTATAGATTATTATAGGTTGATTTAGTAAATATATCATATTTATGTTAATCAATATAAAATAATGTATTATATTTATTCATACATTATATTGCTATTTTATGTGAAAATGTATGCAATTATGTGTTATAAAAATAAAATATTAAAAATTAATAAATTATATAATGTACAAACAGGTATACATATATAAATATTCGTATTATAATAAATCATTTTAATTATTGTAAAAATGAGTGAATTATAAGACGAGATATTTATGGGATTATTTAATAAACAATTAATTGGTTAAGTTTCCCATTACTATATATTACAGGAAACCTTCAATTATCTGCGGAATTGGATAACGCGGAAACCGTGAATAATTCTAAATTAGTCAAAAATTAACATAACAATTCTTTTAACACGTATTTCAATATAAATTATTTTATTATTATTTATGTTCATATTATGTAATGCGTTATTATCATACATGTTCCTACATAATTTGTATTTTGTATGCATTTTTCAAACGCATATAACAATTTAACATAATTTATCATAAGCAATTGTGCAATTGTATCTATAGGTACTTATATAATGTACGTGGTTTAAATGGAAAATTCTGTTAGGAGATAATATTGTACACTACCATATGCTACCGCTATATATGTATAATACTTAACTACTACTATGGCCGCAACGTGCTCAACACTGCATATACAAGAAGTAGCTTTATATTAATATTTTTATCACGTATATTAGTTATCCGAAATGAATTTAACTTAAACACGTTACAATCACAATTTTCTAGGCACTGCAGCTATTAATTACTCTAAAAAGAAATATGCTTAGAAATATATTAGATACTATTTAATCTCTTTCCTAAAAACAAACCCATTAAAATGTTTTATAAAATTAAATAATATTATGTACAAAATGTACTATATTAGGTATATTACATACAATTTTATACTGTATTATATAATATAAAATATAATCATAGACGCAGGGCTGTATTACCGCTTAGACTGTATATAGGCTAAAGCCTATAGGGCGACAAATTTTAACGGTCGAAACGAAATAGCAAATTTCACCTTTATAAATTATAGGTGGTAAATTTATTTTAGCCTATGGGTGGCCAAAACCTTAATCCAGCCCTGCGTAGACGGTGATATTTAAAAATGATAATTGATGAATTAACATGCGTAATTTATCATAGGTGTACATTTTTATAGTTTTCTTTAAAGAAAACTTGTTAGGTATTTTTATTAAATCTGATTGCTGAAATTCCTATTTTATATACATAATATGTAAAAAAAAAAAAATTAGTTTGCGAACTTAAAAATATTTATTATTTATATTTATACGATTTATTTGTATTATGTAGGTATACATACTTCATTGTGAATTATACCTATGTATAATTTATTTTCAGTAATTCATTTCAAAAAACATATACTTATAGGTAATTACTTAAAAAACAAGAGTAATAAATATGGTATATTATGGTATATGGATTATGTACCTAATAAACTAATAAAATACACTGTTTGCCTGCAGATACTCAATATTTTATACTTAACTGTTGAGTTTATATTAAAATATAATTAATTTTGAATAATATGTATAGACAAAATATCGACTAAATTATTTATTAAACAGCTAGGTATCTACCTATAAATGACTAACTAAATCTTTACGAATATGTTTTAAGATTACGATAGTAGGTACAATAAAAAATGTTGAGACACAAATAATAATGCTTGTCATACCTCAAAATGTTGATATATGTGATAATTTCATAAATTTAAAATAAAAATATATAAAATTGTATGTTTCCTAAAAAATACCAAAACTGCAGTTTTACTAATATTCAGCTTATTGCTGATTTATAATAGTATTATACATTTTGAAAAAGTTTTATTTTTACACATAACAGTATGCATAATATGAAAAGTACCTAAGTTTAAAAAAAATAATAATAATTTAACATGTAAATGAATTTTTTTTTCGTGGTCTTGACATTAATAATTATTGTAACACAAATACTCACATTTTAAAAATAATACAAGGTCATCTGTGTAGTATATAATACTACATTTTTACAAATATATTTTTTTTAAAACTTCAATAGTTAATAGGTTTTATGTTTAAAAATAAAGCAACATTATTATTTTTTTTATAAGATAAAACGATTGAAATAATAACAAAAATAAATTTAAGTGCATTATTATTTATAAAATAAAAATTTTTACACCTAAGAAAATTTGACACGTTCCTAATTGCACTTATACTTTTACGACTGTTGTAACAAACAGTTATTTTCTATAATGTTTATTTATAGGTATTAAATCAATTTTACTTTTTCAGTTTATACGGTTTATTGACGATAGAATAATTTTAAACATTTGTCATTTTGCATAGTTTTAGTTGTGTTAGATATAAATAAATGTAAGCTAAAGAAATATAGAACAAATACAAAATATGTATCCTATAAATAAATGCAAATCTATGAATTAACGTGCAGATTTGTTCATGTTATAAATAATAAAATAAATATACATGTAGGTAGGTGTAAAGAAAACCTCATTTTAACGGTCCTTATATAACGTATAATAATCATCTAATCGATTATTAGAGAGTTCAGAAAAAATCATTTTTAATATTTTGATATCAATACCAAAATGTTGGGCAAATGAGGGTAGTACCTGCCTCTCTGCTATACTTATTATGGTGTCAAATGCAATGTCATTGTATACAAAAAATGCTCCTGATAGGCTCTGAGCGGAGAAGATCTATCAGTCTACTTCATGAATTATATATTTCACAATATTATTGTGTTTTGATAAATTATAGCTATTAAATGTACCTACTTATTGGATCGCCGATAGTAATACGATATAAATTGATTTTTTTTCTGAAAATATTCCATAATATACCTATGTAGTATTATTACTCATTAGTAATTAATTATAATAATTTTATATATTTATAGTTTATACCATATTATATTATTGTTTTTAATTTTTAATAACAATAAAAATTAAAATAAGTAAGTGCCTTCTTGCCGTAAAAGTGGTAAAACGGTATTAATAGCATACCATAGCATTAATTAATCTTAAAATTAATTTACATATTTTGAAAATGTCTCAATACCTACCTATAACTACGTATTAGAACATTCATAGCATACGTATAATATTTTAAGTCCTAACAAATAATTCTTTTTATTGAATAATAACAAAATATTTATCATTGTTATTTATCATTAAAATATATGTAATTCTGTGCAAATTTCAAATTTATATTTCAAATATTTTTAAAAAAGAATTTGCTTATACCTACATTTTTAAATTAAATATGAAATTCTTATATATAATAGGAATCATGTAAGTAGGTATTACATTTTCAAACATTGGATAAAAATTAATTCTTTATAATTCATGAAGTACAAATAAGCTAGCATAAACGAAACTAAAAAAATTTTAGCAATACTGAGAAATTATAATTTAAAAAGTAGGTATTTAAAAAGTTTGCCTACCAATACCTACCTACATTTTTAATATTTTTATACAAGTAAAAACCCTATGATGGATTTTATATTCAATTTTTAAGTATATTATGACACAATCATTTTTTGTAGTCATTTATAGAAATAACAATTTTAAATGTTTATAAATAGCTCAAAAAGAGTCAAAATAATTAAAAAGTGAAAAAAAGGAGTGGTCAAGTTAAAATTGCACTATATATGTGTACCGCTCTACTGTATAGTAATTAGGTAGTAGGTCACTATAATGGATGTATTAAATTTGAATCCAATGATATAGATATCATTGTATACGAAAAACGATTCTGAACTGAGATGATATGTCAGCCTAGAATATAATTTCCAGTGGTTGGTGATAAAAGTGCGGTACTGCGGTTTATGTTTTAATGGTCTGAATACACCTGCAAAGTTCAAGTTCTTTTATAATTATTGTGTGCCATACTATGATGGAAAATACTGTATTACATTTTCAACTTTTAGGGATATTTTTTTTTTATTTTCTTTTACTTATACGAAAAATGTTATGAATTATACCTACAAAATAATTTGCAAATATTCATGATGATTTTGACGAATTGTTGTCAATATTTGAACTCCAAAAGCTAATAAAAAAAATTGATATTTATAAAAAAAAACTAAACAAAACAAATATTTCAAATGCCTATGTATAATAAATAGCATTGAAATAAGTGAAATATTTTGGAAATTAAGTCATATAAAGAAAATGTTAATCTAAATAAATGGTGAAATTGTCAAGTATAATCTATTATACTATACTGATACTTATTGAATAATGACAAATATTTAAAACCGTTTGAGGATAAATCGTTATCGTTACGCAATTTAGTAAAAATTTAAAATTCAAACGCACATAAAATTTTTTCTATAATGATGTTTCGAGTTTTCTCTATACATATTTGAAGGAAACTTACTGTTAAATTTTTTAACCTTAGATATAAACATAAAAAAATTTATAATTTTTCAACTACAAAATTACTTGTAAATTTTCGTGATTTTAATATATTTCGTAAAAATTTGAACTATAAACAAATATAATAAAAAAATTTGTGACTAACGACTTTTGATTTTTTTTTTTTTTTAGCTATTAGGTACAATATAAGAACAACTCATAATAGGAATCTTATACTAAATTAACTGTATATAGATAACACTAATATAAACATTTGGCGAACATTGTAAGTATTTTCAGTTTTTGAGTTACAAACCATTTTAAAAAAATCGATTTGGTCGAAAACTGCAGGTTTTGCGTAAAAATTCCCGTTTTCCGTCACTTTTTTTTTTTGTTTTTATCGATTTTTTTGAAAACTTTTGGAGAATGTTTACTTTTGATCTCTATAATGCACCAAAGTTATTCATTTTGCCATCCAAAACCACCCCCGAAGTTTGAAATTAAAACATAATTTTGACTAGTTATGCTGTACACGGACACAAAAAAATAAACACACACACACATCATTGTAGAGTCAATAATAATACATCCATCACTCGCCGTTCAGAATCTAAAACAATTATAATTTGATATACCTATAGGCGTATTTGTTACAAATACTTGAAAAATATTTTATTTTTGAACAATTATATTTTTATAGGTCGGATAGAAATAGAATCACTCGACTTGTTTTTACATTGTTACTTTATGCACACAGTAGCTATACATGACATAAAAGCAAGTGTTAATATTATTCAATATCCCGAGAACATTTTTTTAAACAGGCATCATTTGATCTCAATTAATTGTCTAACTAATGTAAAAAAATCAGTCATGCATTTTCGTATTTGAAAATTTAATTGAAATAGCTACTTTTTCAAAATCAGTTTTAAATAATTTAGAAAATGAATAGAGGTTTTAAATTGCATGAAATATTATTTATATATATATACCTACAATAACTTTGTATGTTGTATTATTTTTTTAAAAAAGTGACATTTTTTTGAAATGCGGTATTATAATGTTTGTAACCAACATAAATAAAATAATTAAGTGTAAGCGATACATATAAATGACGACGGCGCGAGATGACTGTTATCATAATCGCGTTGCCTCAAGACCGGATAACCGGTGATGGCGACGCCGGATTAAAATATGTCGTAGAACACGCCCACTACAACGTAGACAAACCAGCTTCACGAGTTCACGGTGAATTTTTTTATCTCTAATCGTATTGTACCTAAATCGTGTGTCGGACATGAATAAATGCATCATCTGTTTCGGGTGATACACGGTGACAGTTCGTACTGTTTATGAGACAATAATGCTATATACTCCTCAAAATTTGATGACTATGTAAATTATTCTTTTTTTTTGTCCTGCTTGTTATAATGTAATATATATATGATATGACGAGATATCGCAGGAAGTTTTAGAATTTCACATTACTATATCACCAAAATTGTTGTGGATTGTTCAAAAATATACGTGTAAAAATAAATTAACATTCGAACTATTTCTTACTATATAATTGAAATTAAATAAAAACAAACATAATATTGTAACGTTTTTTACATATATACCTAATTATTTATAATTTATAAACATAATATGCACAATAGGTACATATTATATATAGCAGATTCATAAACCAACATGTAAAATATATAATGCTGAATAGATATTAAGACTCTCCTGTGAATTCTCATGTTTTATTATTGTAAAGCTACAGCTAAATACGAGTATGTAAGAGACAGGCGCGCGATTACCATCACGCGCATACGAGCTCTGAGACAGCTCCAGTTCTGTACACGTTGTTCGTAAGTAACAATAAACTTTTATCTATATATTTTATCTTTTATCTTTACTTATTAATAATTATTTGGATCGATCCACATTTATTATTTGTAACATTAAAAACCTAAGTTCCATTCGTGCTCTCGAACTACGGTTAAATTATATTCATATAAGAAACTAACTTCTTCCCTGAATATCATATTCCTATATATTTATACTATAGTTTATAGGTACTACCAAATACTACTTAGACTCGTTTTATCAAATTGGTTTACGTTAACCAAACCATCTGTCAAATGTAGTTCAAATTGTTTGCATACCTTGATAGTTGACACATATATATTTCAGTATTTGTTACGGATATGTAATAACTTATTATAGTAAAAGGTATTTGTACACGACGATGTACATATTATATTGTGTCTACATGACGTTATCCAGTACATTAACATAATACCTATACGTATTTATATAACTGTATGATTTTGTATAGTTATCGCCGTTATCGGAGATTTAGTAAATATTCGTTTTCATTTTCTATGAAAGGTAAAGTTAAATAATTTGACAATGAATATTTATTTTATGATTGGTTTGTAAAAATGATAAATTATTATTGGCATAGACTAAAATGATTAGCTAATTATGGTGATTATATTAAGTATTATTCAAAATTAATCGTGCTTAAGGAACTTTATAACACAATTAGCTATTAAAATTGAAACATTTATTATGTAAATAGGTTTATACTTTAATAATAAGGTTTCATTAATCAATCAGTGATGATGCTATTATAGGTATCATATTATATTATATTATATTATTATATTATCATATTATATACATCTGTATACATGATTAATATAAATTGATAAGCACAGTTAATTTATTTTCTCATCAAATAATTATTAATTTATAAAATGTCTTTTAATACACAATACACCTAATTGTATATAATAATATACAAAATATAATTTGAAATTATTCACCATTTTTCGATAACTTAAAATAATAAGTGTACTTGATGTACCTATACCTAATTAAGCATATAACAAAGTATAAATTTTAGAGGATCGCTACCTGCAATTCTCCCGATTTTTTTCTCCCCAATTATTAATTCTCCAATCATATTTATTTCGAAAAATACGTTTTCTTCCAAGAACTATTAGTCCAAATCAGAAAATACTAAATAGCAAATAAATTATTCTCCCAATTAATTTATTCCCAAAATTATAGTCCCAATACACATTGTTCCAACATTGAGAGAAAGTTTGGTTGTGTTAATAATTATTTGGTAATCTGCAGGTTTTTGTACAATTTTTAAATTGAAATAAAATATTGTATTTTTGGGAATGAATTACCTACATTGGGAGTATTGTTCTGTGGTATCAATTAAAGTGACAGTCTGTCAATGGTCAATCGAAGAGTCGCTAGAGACATAGCCGATCGCAGTCTGGTCGGAGGCGCATGAGGAGACGTGGCAACTACGATACTGCCATCGAGAACAGCTGAGACTACTATACGACGACGACGAAGATGCGACCACTGACGCCGAGGAAGATGACGACGATTCGTCAACTGTCGACGCGACGCGCGACGTCTCGACGAAGACGGTCGAGAAGACGCCGAAGGTCTCCGTCTCGGAGTGGCAGCCGACGCCGTCGTCATCAATATCTGCAGTCCAGTGGCGGCGACGATGATGACGACAATGATTACACCGACGCAGAGTCCACAGAAGACGCATCGTCGTCCAGCGGAGGCGGAGGCAGTGTCCTCACGATGGCGGCTAGCAGTTGCCCGAACCTAACCTAACCTAACTCAAAGAAGGTCCAAAATTTCGTCTGGTCGATATAAATGTGACCCAGCGAAGACTTCTGTTTAGGAGAGGGCAATACAAGACGTCGAGTGCGATTTCCTGGCATTCCGCGCGGAGTCCTGCAAGCGACTGTTTAGTGTTTTGAGATCGATGCTCCTTTTGCCTGTTCCACTTGTCTCTAACGCTTCGACAACTGTTTCACCGTTAATCGATTTTCAGACATTATGTGCAAATCAGGTCATAGGAGCATCGATTCCGGCCTGCAGGAATCCGCGGAATGCCAGGAAATCGCGCTCGTCGTCTTGTACTGCCCCCCCTAAACAGAAGTCTTCGCTGGGAAATGACACATTTATATTGTCCAGACGAAATTTGTTTTTCAAATTCATTTTATCAAAAATACATAATTATTAATATAAAAAAAAGCAATATCGAGTATACCTATCTTTGTTCCTACAATGAAATTATAAATATTCAGGATCCGAACAATATTAATTCACTAGACAATTAATAAAATAGGACAATTTTCAATAAAATAACTGAAACGTATTTTAAACATTTTATTACAAAAATTGTATTGTCTCTGATAGCATTTTTGTTTCATATTTTTATACCTACATATTCTACATGTTACTTATATAAAGAATATTAATTTAACAATACTAAATTTTCAACCCAAAAAACAATGAGGTCATTTTTCTATATTGAGAGTTGATGATATTCATAAATCTTGAAGTAATTTACACTAATTATGATATATTTAAAAAATATTGACCTACCTATACCTATTCATTAAAATGATTTCTATTATAATTTATAAATAATTTAAAAATTATAAATATTTTAGTAGTTTTACATAAAGAATATTTAAATAAAATATAATACCTAGTATAAATATATGTATAATA
>VUJU01004508.1:0-18279 GCA_009835225.1 Aphis craccivora
GTTTTTCGTATACAATGATAATTATCATTAGATTCAAATTTAACCGTCCTACAATATAATATAGTGATCCACACGGCACCTAATGTACAGCAGAGCGGTACCCACTTGCCCGCTTTTTTTTTTTTGTATACATTATTTATACTCAATTAAATTAAAACATTTTTACAACCTAACCTAACTTTGGGGGTGGTTTCCGATAGCAAAATGAATCTAGTTGGTGCATTGGGGAGGTCATTTTTTGAATTTCAAAATAGTTTTCAAAAGCGCCGAGAAAAACCAAAGAAAAATTAAGGAAAAACTGGAATCTTTACGAAAAACCAGTTTTCGACATAATCAATTTTTTTATATGGTTGTAATTCAAAAACTAATCACTGTAAATACTTTAAATTTTCACCAAATGTTTATGTCAGTGTTATCTATATACAGTTTTTGACTTTTTTTGATTTATTTATAGACCACTGAAATTTTCGATTTTTTTGAGACATTTTTTTTAAAATGTTAAGAAAAAAATTTTGGTTGACCAAAAAATTTTGAAAATTTAATACAAGGTTCCTTATGAGTTATTCTTATTGTAGCTAAAAACAATTAAAAATCGTTAGTCACAATTTTTTTTTATATGCTTTTATAGTTCAAATTTTTACGAAATCTGCCGAAAACACGAAAATTTGCGAGTAATTCTGAAGTTGAAAAATCATAACTTTTTGTTTGTTTATAACTAAGGATTAAAAAACAATACTAAGTTTTTCTTCAAGTAGCTATACAGAAAACTCGTAGCATCATTATAGGAAAAATTATAAGTGTGTTTGAATTTTAAATTTTTAGGAAATAGCGTAACGATAACGATTTTAAATATTTGTTATTATTCAAAAAGTATAAGTCATAGATACTTGAAAATTGTACCAGTTATTGAGATTGGGGTTTTATTTACATGATTTAATTTTCAAAATATTTTGACTTTTTTTGAGCTATTTATAGACAACTGAAATTTTCAATATTTCTGAATTGAAGTGTCGATAAAATTTTTTTGGGCCAATCAAAATACTTGAAAATGTAATACTAAGTTCCTCATAAGTTATTCTTATAGTGGTTAAAAATTTTTAAGAATACATAGGCACAATTTTTTTTTATTAGAATTTAAGTTCAAATATTGACAAAAATTCGTCAAAACCATGAATATTTGCAAATTATTTTGTAGGTATAATTCATAAAATGTTTTTTATAAGTAGCTAAGAGTTAAAAGTTCAATATGAGATTTTCCATAATTTTAAAAGAACTTAAATTCTGATATATTCAGGCCATTAAAACATAAACTACCTTTTTCAACAACCATTCGAAATTAATAATTATATTCTAGGCTGACAAATCATCTCCGTTCAGAATCGTTTTTCGTATATAATGATACCTATCATTGTATTCAAATTTAACACTCCTATAGTAATATATAATAATGATCCATACGGCACCTAATGTACAGCAAAGCGGTACCCACTTATCTACTTTTTTAAATTAAAGCTTATAAAAAACAAACAAAATTTATTTTTAAATGTTGTATTTGAATTATAATATTATATTAGAAAGTAATATTTGACAAATTATATTATATTTTATTTGTAAATAAAATAATTTGCTTCAAACAATTAAACAAACATTACGGTAATATCTTTTCTTTTCAAAAATGTATAATAATTATTTTTTTATCAGTTTTGTCTATTTTATAACAGCTTATTGTAGTTCTTAACCTTTTGTAGATCACGGACTACAGATGAAAATTTTTTAAATATCGTAGTCCACCTTACCAATTTTTTTCAAACACTTTTTTTTTACATCTTAATATCTTATGTTATCAAAACCAAAATATATTATAATAATTATTTTATACTACAAATTATATAATTAGACATAATAAAACATACACATTTATAATTTATTGTGTCTTGAAACTTATTGACGTGTCTTATGTGTTAAAGTTGCGTGGATCTCGAACATGAGTACTGCGGACCACCAGCAGGCTGCAGACTACAGGTTAAAAACCTTTGGTATAAAATATTCTTATAATATGTAATTCACAACAGTTTTTAATTTTAATTAAATGTTATTGAGTACCAAATTAAAAACAACTTAATCTATTTTAACAATTTGATTTCTAATTTTTAAATGTTAATTATTTTTACTAATTATTTAAAATATTTGAAATGATTCAAATAAATATGCCTTATTATAATTCAATCTTAAGGATAGAATAATATACAAACATTCTACTAAATTGTCAGAAATATTTTATTAGTTTGTTTAATTTTCATATTGTGCAATAAATTAAGCTTTAAAATGTTTTTTTACACTTATAATAAATAAAAGGCTTGTTTTTGGAACAATAAAACAAAACATATTTTGTCAAATAGTTTATTAACTTTTTATAAGCTCTACACTACAATATTTATTCATTTATTTTAATTGTCTGGAATTGTAGGTTTATAATACTCCTTAACATTTTCTGGTAATGACTTAATTTCAAAGGCACCAATTTCATTCAATAATTGATTTTTCTCATAGAAATATTGTCTGAACCAATTAATATGATCTTTTTTTTCTTCAACAGATAAAAATGGATTTTTTGACAAACCAACACATACTAATTCCATGAAATGTCTTATTGGTCCCTTTTTGGGGCACCATTCATCAATTAATGGTTCTAAAAATACATGTTCAGCAAAAAATACATTACTTTCATCAACCATACCTTGTTCGTTATCAATAGGAAATTTCCACAATTTTCCTTGTTCCGTCCATATAATCATTTGTTCATAAATATTTTTCGGTGGATGTGTTACTGCTGTTTGTAAACTCTTTTCATGTAATCTATCCCAAGTAGGCAATATTGGAATATCTTTATTTATAGCAACGTCTTTAAATATACCAAGTGGTTCACTGCTAAATAAACTAATTGGCACATAATTATCCATTGGCTTTTTGTATTTTTTAGTTCTTTGATAGTCACCAGAACTATGGCCTATCAATTCTCTTACTCGTTGGGCTCTATCAACATCACTTAAGTTAAGGGACACATCCTTTGGTTGGGAACGATCAATTTTCATTCCAGATATTAGATCATCTAACTGAACAGATGATTTCACTTTTTTTTCAGAAGAATCATTAGGTTCATCGTTGTAAATCCTCAGTAAATTCAATAAGTCTGATTTAGTTTTATTTGTATCACCTCCAATTGATTCAGCAACTTTGGTGGCTGCGTCAGATAATTTTTCACCTAATGGCTTGTTCTGTTTAGATTCATTGGTTTCTTGTTTATTTTGTTCCGCTTTTCTAGCCAATTGTCTAGGTTGCGCCAGTTCAATAGGTTTAGATTGTTGAGGGAGCACATTGGTGTCATTTCCTTTTTTCATGGTTTTCAGTAGATCATTTAGTTTTTCAACAGCCAATTGGTTCTTTTTTGAATTATTATCATCATCTGATTTGAAACGCTGAGTTAAACAAAAAACACCACGAATAGTATTACGTTTTGAACTATTAATATATGGTATGCACTTGATAGACAGAGTAGAGTTCATTTTGATATATAGTACTATCTGAAATTCTATTACTGTAAATTCCCTAAAAAATAAATTAATTAATTAATATAGAATTCTTAAATTACACAATGACAAATACAAATAAAAATCGTTATTCGGAATAAGATAGAAAACAAAACAATAATTCATCTTACTCGTGTTTTTGAGGAGTTCCGACTTCACGATATCAACTTCAAATTTTGGAAAAATAAATTTACTTTACATGCTATTATTTGTAAATACTAACTTTGATTATAACATCTATAGTTAATGATAATAAATAATAATGATTATTGTATTATTACTATTATTATTATTGTAAAATGTGAATATTAAATAGGCCTTAAATATTAAAAAGTTGGAGGAAGACCACGAATTAAGATTTTTGCATATTATCTTAATTTGTGCACTAGACGTCTAGACACTCTACTATTCTAGACAGATTTAATATTTATTATTTATACAATATTGAATATATTGTAAGCCATGATTGTAAGTATCAACTATTTACCACATGTATGTTTTGTGCTTACTGTTTCTAACATTTACCATAGATAATATATTATCTATTAGTATGAACATGGTGTATTGATATCAATACACCTTGGTATGAACTTTACTGTTATACTTATATTATTATTGTCAATAGTTATTAGTTTTGTACTGAATGGTAGAATAATGACTATAATAAGCATGATGCATGAATCGAAAAGTAAGAGAATAATAAATTATTTAATTCACAACATAGATGTTGACTTTGCCACAGAACATCAGTACTGTATTTCTTTATTTTGGTAAATTTATAAAAACAAAGATTTACTAATAATTACATTAATTACAACATGTTTGTAATTGAATAATTATTTCTATTATGAAGTTTGTTATAGTGTTATTATATTCTGTACTTATATTTTATTTTATGATGAATGTCAATGGAAACTTACAGTTAAAGTAATTTATTGTTTTCAATGAAAAAAAAAATGTTTTGGAACCTTGAGGATTCTGACGACATCATTAACCCAACTTAAATGTCCAGCCATCTTAGATCATACTTTAGCCTAGTGGCTAGTCTTGGATACTGTAAGAATATTGCTAACTGTTATATTTCAAACCCAGCATGGAATTGTACTAATTCAAGTTGGTAACAGTCTGTGACATTAACAGAGAGAATAAACGAAATAATTTGGGACAAGGTTTTAAGTTCTGTAGGTATTTAATAAATTACTGTTTAAGAATTTGGGGCAAGGTTCATCATCTAATAACCACTAGAAAATAAAATAAAATTTATTCTGTGACTACCATAGAGTAGGTAATATTGTGAATGAAAGAATTTGGAACAAGGTTTGTTGTTTGATCAGTGTATTGCAGAAAGGGGATGGGTTATGTGTTAATTAGAGGATTAGATAAAAGCAAGATCATAAGAAACATAATTATAAATATAAAAAACTAATTATACTCTTAGTGAATGCATTTTTAGGTATAAAGCGTATAAACCAAGATATATAAATTATATCCTTACTAATTTGTAATAATAAAAAAATAAAATCATACTTTATTACTTGCAAAATAGCTACCCCTACCGCTATAATGTCTTTGTGCCACAAATATAAACCAAAATAACCATAATATTCCTTTTAAATTTGAATTACTTCATTAATTTAATTGAACCCATTTATATTGTTGGAATTGTTTACAAATAACAATATTTTGTTTTTGTTCAGAACAAGCTTCCAAAATACAAATTAACAATACATAATCAATGTTATATAATATATAATGATATATATATATATATTATATTATTAAGCATTAAAAAAAAAAAATACGATTTAAAATATTAGTGTTTATTGTTTATTTATAATCAAATATAATAACATCAATTGTTATACACAAATCCCTTAACATTAAAAATGAACATAGGTATTCTTTAACAGTTCAGTAACTTTTTTTTAACTAATAAATTATAATGCTTAATAAACATACAATGTAACATAAACTTAAACATATTAAAATGATTGTTACTAAATATTAACAATAATAATAAATTACAAGTTATTAATTTTTTTTATAGTATTTACGCTAGTATTTTTGTTGGTATAGAAAAGAAAATTAATCTTAATTATTATAGTATAAAACTTAATGACAAAACATAAATAAAACTTAAAGAGGTAGGTATTATCCATAATGAATTTTAAGCAATTCAAGTTGTTTTCTTATTTATAATATGGGTATAATTTAAATATTAACAAAGTGACAGTTTTATATATATGAAAAAAAAAAAATGTTATTAAAACAGATAATATAGTATTATTCAACATAAATAATGAAATAAAAATGAAAATTTTCAAAAAAAAAAAAAATAATAATACCAAGAACCTATTATACATTAAAAATCATTTTGGCCAGTATATTATTAAATATTATCAAAATTATAAAAACTTAAACTATTATATAAAAAAGAATTAAAATTATATTTTTTTATTTGGTAAAACATAAATACAACATATACATTACATTTTAATTATTTAATATCAAAACATAATGAATCTAATGTTTTAAAACAATATTAGTTGTTATATCAATTGTTTATAAGAATATTTAAAAATTAGTAATATTATGTAATTCATAAAGTATTCAAATTAAAGATTTAAATGTTATATATTTTTTTCTGTAATAAAAGAACTTTAATAATAAAGTTTATAATTATACAATTTTAAACAATATTTTTTAAAGGCCGAAATGAATTTTAGAAGTACAATGACAATATGACAACTTCAATTTATATGCACAATGCACAAAAATAATAAAACTTAAATCATAATATTAAAGAATGCTGTATCACAGCCAGTGAGAAGAAATATTTATCATACCACAAATAACTTATGTTATTTATAACTAGCGTAACAATAGAAAAATCACATAGTTTTATAAAACGTATACAATAAAAAATTCACAGACTTTATATAAAATAATTTGAGACCCTTTATACAAAAAAAAAAAACTATAATTATCATCACAGAGTTCAAGTTACTATCTAAACATAGAAAAAACAGAGTAAAGTAAGTTACAATATTGTACTTTCAAAATGAATAGTAACGCTTTGACTTTTGTCCAACCAGACGCCTCTTATGCCATGTGCTTAAAGCTATTGGAACTCGTTTAGAAGTAGATGTAGTTCTATTAGTTGGGGAACATTGAGTAGACCGTGTTTTTGTACAGCTGGCTAAATATTCTCTTTTAAATTGTAAAGAGGAGAGCTCAGCTAACTCTGACATTTTTAACGTAACATTCTTGTACACATCAATAGCGTTAGGCCGATTGAGAGGATTTGGGTCAATCATATTTGCTATAAGTAAACTTAATCCAAAATCTTCTATATCGGGTACAAATCCATCTCTTAAAAAATGCCATTCTGGTCCATCACTTGGCAATCTTAAAGCAGAAACGGCTTCATATGCAGTCATTCCTAATGAAAATATATCAACTTTTGTTATTGACGAACTATCATATTTTCCACTTAACATTTCTTTAGGTAAATATCGGCCATCGCCATCTTCCACATCATTTAAATTGTCCGTGTGAGCTACATGACCGAGATCACCAATTTTGTAAACTATATCTCTATCAACTTTATCTTCATCATTTTCCAGGAACTTAGAATGACTTATCATGATATTTGCAGGTTTTATGTCCAAGTGAACCATTTTTGACGTATGCATGTAATGAAGACCACTTGCTAAATGGGATAATAGGCGCTCAATGGCAGCATCATTGAAATTGTGGTGTTTTGTAAATATCATTTCATCTAGATTTCCACCATCACAATATTCTAGTTGTATAAAAACTGAATTACTTTCATTCCATGCAGAGTGATAAGCAACTATATTTGGATGACTAAATAAAGCAGCATTTGCATATACTTCTTTACGAGCATAATTCTCTCGTCTAGTTCCTACTACCTTCTTAAGTGTTTTTTTAATAGCATATGGCATTCCTTCTAGCATATTAATACACTTATAAACTTCACCAAAATCTCCTTTTCCAATAAGATCTTCTACTTTGAATTCCTTAAAGTATCTAGATACTTTAAGATCACTTAGTTCAACATTTGTTAAATCTTTAGACCAGTTGTCAAGTGTTGATGATTCATTATTGTTATTGTTGTTATTATTATTTGTCCATTTTAACCGTAGGTCAGTTGCTGCAGGAGAGAATGGGTTAATACTAAATTGTTTAGGTTTAGATATTGTTGGTTCATTGAGTAATTGGTTTGAATTCCTATTTTCAAATAATTTAGATTTTACAGAAGATTGGGATCGATCCAATATACCGTCTTCCAATTTAAGGACACGAATCCTCTTTATTGGAGGTGAATAGGATAATTCATCTTTTTGAGGTGAATCAGCTTTTGAAGGTGAAGCTAAATGCTCAGTAAACCTTAGTGGAATTGCAGAACGATGTTTTCGACTGGCAGGTGTCATGGGTGGAATATGCTGTACATGGTTAGGTGGAGTTTTAGGAGACTCTTGAATGTTGGCAGTAATAAGACAAGGCGAAGACTCATCAGAATCATTGAAATTTAAACGTCTAGGTAACAACGTAACTGGGCTGAAAAACCGTTGTATGTCCACCCCGTCCATGTTTGGTCAAATAAAATTCTATTTTTTTCAGATATAATTTGTCAACATACAAATTGAACATTGTTATAGTCGTCTTTAGTTACACAAGACCTGAAAAAATATATTAAAATATACTTAATTAGATTATAAAAGTAATAAAAAAATATTATATTCACAATATTTAAAATTCAGATAAATGATAATTGATAGAATAAAATTTAGTTTTGTAAACTATTTTTCTCATAGGTACCTAGATAAATACATTTAAAAAATAGGTATTAAAATGTAATAACCTATTTTGATACCTAGTAGGTACTAAAAATAAATATGTTTAAATTAAATAATTTAGTGGAATTCCCCGTGATTTTCCAATGCAAATTAAATAACATAATAATGAAATCAATACATATTGAAAATGATAATTTAAAAATATTAGGATCTATAAAAAATTGAGCCTTATCAAAAATTATTTTATGATTGTTATAAAAAAACAATAACAATAACTAGTTATTGTGAGAAAAAAATACTTTTACATTTTTTGAATGTTAATTACCTACTTTATCTGAATTGAATTGTACAATATTAGGTAAGTACATTTGAGTTTGTAAAAGTATACCTAAATACCTAAGCTGCAACATTAGCAATTGGTCACAGAATAATAATATACATAATATAATAATTAAATCGGGAATCCAAGCAATCCGATGAGAAGCATAAAATGTTGCTTAAAAAAAATTGTAAGTTACTTCACAGTCAGAGGAATACTTAATATATCACGATAATATCATAGAAATTAAAATCATTGTTTGCGTACTTACATGATTCTGGTGACATTTTTAATCTTCGGTACAGTGGTCCGACAGACGTGATAAACAAATGATTTTTTTAAAAAAACTTTCACCACGGATAAAAAAAAAAAAAATGTTTCGAAAGTGAATAGTGATAGACGACGACGGTGTTCACGGGCAGATCAGGAAAGTGAAAACGACACAGCACAATAACAATGAAAAACGAAAGAACAGTGGCGAGAAGGTAAAATCGGAAAGCCCGTCAGGCGAATTTAAATACAATCACGCGAATGTAAAAAAATTAAACGAGCGAGAAACTCGAAACTGGCGATAAAAACTTGACTGGCGGGCTAGGGCGCACACATGAGTCATCCGGCGGTCGAGTCGTCGAGATAATTGTAAATGTTAAATGTTAAATGTTGTTAATATCAAGAAGAACCGAAAAATGTGCGGCATGTAGGCCGCCGAGCCACCGGATTGGCCGGTATGGGTCAGGTGACGACGGTTCGGCGACACTGTAGCACACAGTATGACCAACGCAAATAAACGGGCGATTGTTGTCGGGCAAAGGTAAAGCGCGGGAAAACGACGGCGGCAGCGGTGTTGATGGCAGCTGTTGCTTGTCGTCTGGAGGGCTGCTGCTGCATTATGCACCAGTCCACTCCCGTAGTCTTGTATGATTGTGGTGTTATTTGTTATTGTTATCGTTATCGTCGAGCGAAGGGGGAAAAAAAATAATAATATGGAAATGGCGGGACGGTAGCAGCAGCAGCTGCGCAACCACACTGCATCAGCTGCATTCTGGTTTATGCCTATTACGCGTGTGTCCCGATACTACAACTACTCCAATATAACATGATGTCGGAAAACCTGCCAAATGTTGTTGTTGTTGTTGTTGTTGTTTACGAGTCCCACGTGCGTTTGTTTATTATTGCGCCCGAGTTAGTTTTCAATTTGCGTGCATCACTATGTCTGCCTAGACACTTATTATTTATTAGGTGACCACGAAAGGGATGATTAAATAAATCATGTAAAATCAAGTCTTTGAATTTTATATTAGGAATTATTTCACTCCTTTTTTTTTTGTATTTACAAAAATAGTAATATACACGCAAATATGCTGTATTTCCTTCTGGCAGTTCTTCATTAATTTTAAAATATTATTTAACATTGATTTATGTTTTCCATGAAAAATATTATATTTAATAACCTTTAAAATTATAAACTCCAGGCCACTAAAAATTTTAGTTGCTTTATTGACGTTATCTTAATCCTGTTGAGTTTTGAATTATGTATTATATTGCACTCTGTTAGTATTGCAGTTATTCACGCCAAAATCACATTATGTAATCGAGACATGTAGGTACTTATGTAGAGACATTTCGCGTTTAACACAATTATATTTCAATAAGATCGAAGATCAAAGCTATATTGTATAAAATATATCTGAATCGCGGACGTTTCGCCTCCGCCGTTTCGTCTCCGTCAAAAAAACCAGTCCCCCGCAATATATAAGATAGAACGTTTCGTCCCAGAGAGTAATTAGACATAGAACGTTTGGTCCCCGGCATATTTTGATAAGTACTTTAATTTTAAATGACAATATTACAAAATTACAAATACACAATCAATATTCACACAACATAATTACAAATAGTCAAAATTTAAATAAATCACGATTATATTAAGTCATATTAAATTTCGTAAAAATGAATAAATGAATAAGTTTTTAGGTCAACTGACTTATTTTTTTTTAAATAATATAAAATGTTATTATCGTTATTATATTTAAATGTTGTACAAAATGACTGTAGTTTCTTTTCTTTAAAACTATAAGTATTTTCGGTACATTTATTATTTCGTTTTGTTTTTGTACCAATGCAGTCGTTACAGACGCATTGCACATATGTATTGGTTCAATAAATGTATTATAATTATAAATTAGGATGTTTAATTTTTACAATACTTTTTAATTTATTGTTGAACTCTTCTGACACGTTGTTGGTCCGACCATAGCCTTCTTTTGTGGCATTGTAAACGTTCCACATACGCGGTAAAAATATTGGTGGATGTCGTAGAAAGCGAGTTGTATCGTACTCCGTTATTGTGGATTTGTAAGTTCCGTTGACGTAAGTTGAATCAAAATACACCAAGATATCGTCTAATCCTTCCAATGATTTGAAATAATTGGATAATAGTGACATTCCTACATATTTTTTAAATACTTAAAGATTATATAAATTTATACATTAAAAAAAAAATAAATTATACCTTTTTTTACAATATTTGCAGGAAGAAATGCTAAGGCAGGAACCATTTTTACAGCCTCTTTAAATTGTTTGTCTTGTTTATATCATTATATTTAACGGCTATAATCCCAACTCTTGAACTTTTCGCCAGATAGATTGGTTTAAATAGTAAAAACACAATCGCACCGATATTTCATTGTTAAATACTTGCTTAATTGCCAGTACTATAGCATAATCGAAATCGATTGATATTATTGAAAGACGAAAATAATTCAAATTTATCTTTTAAAGCAGTCAGTAATTCAATATAGGTTTCTTTATTTTTACGCTGAAGTAAAGTGTACACCACAGGGATACCTAATAATATTGTCTAAATTTGCGTGTAATATATAAACTTGGTAAATTTCGGAGGGGCAAGTAGAAAATGTTCCATCCTTATAAATAATTTTGGTACGTTTTAATACGTCAATACACGTTTCTGAAGAGAAAATTATAATATGGTCTTCATTATTTTTATTGTCATAATAAACAATAACGACTTTGAATTTTCTTCACCAGTCATACTCCATATGTTCCTTAAAATATCATCTATTTTTGAAATTTTTGGATAGATATTGTTGAGAATACGCCACAAACACCTTTTTATCGAATTTTCATTTCAAATAAATCGTTTGCTTTCGTCTGATAAATTAACCACATTTCGTGCATAAATTCAAGATGGTAAATCATAATTTTCTTTTGCTGTGTTCTTCATAGTAAATTTAGTTTTCTCTGAGTTAATAAAATCTGTATCATCTTCATGATTGTGAGCTCCAAATTAAAAAACAGTAGTTATTTCTTCATCTGTTGTTACCTAATGTTCCATTGCATAAGTCTTTATGAACACACACCCATCGGATTTCTAATTTTTTTTTTGTTCATAGTATAAAACATTTTTGTAAATTTCTTTCTTTTTGTAATTATACATTCCATATTTGTATTATATATACGCACTTCAACTCGAACGAAATACAACTGTGTACAGTGACTAGTGAGTGTATATAATCGTGGAACTAGTAAGTATAAACACTATTTATCAAATAGGTTTATCTTAATAACTTTTGATGTACTAAATATTTTATACCTATTAGAAACCCCATCCTTATCATTTAACAATTTAATGTATTATTGTATTAATATAAATTTAGAATTTCAGCTCACAGACCTGTTTGGCTGTATGGAGCACTTAAAATCTTTATTACTTGCCTATAGCCTATATACTATTTTAGATGACATGACAGAATTGTTCATTAAAAAGAAATGTATTAATCGTTAGTAAATAATGAACTTTGAAAAAACTAATAAATAATAACGATTTAAGAAACCTGAGAACCGAATGTCCTTTATTCTTAAATGCCGGGGACGAAACGTCCTATGTCTTATAACTCTCTGGGACGAAACGTCCGTGGACTGGTTTTTTTGACGGGGACGAAACGGCGGGGGGCGAAACGTCTACATAGGTATCTATCTACATAGCCCATGGCTGTAATACGTATTTTAAACACAATAGCGTTTTTTTAATCGGTAATAAAAATACATCATTATTAAATTATTGTGAAATTTATCCAATTTATTTAGATTATTGTAAAATAATGAGTATTTAGTTGGTATTTTGGTAGTTATTTAAATCGAAAACAAAAAAAAAAAAACATTTAAGTATAAGCATATACTGTTTGCTTTTATTATTGTCACAATAGTGTGTATTATAATAATTTTAGGCAATTACTTATAAATCTCGGATCTACTTAATATTTAAAAAAATAATTATTATTGCTAGGTGGCGCCTGTATAAAACGTGTAGGTTTTAATAAGTTTTTTATGATAATGAGTTGGTAATTATACCGGAAATTATTGATATTGATGTGTATAATTAAATAAGAATAGTTTGATTATAATATTGTATAATTCAACGTTATCTTAGTCCTTATATTTTAAAACAGATCTTTAAAAATGCTACTAAGTTACTACTTACTATTGTCTACAGGTTTCATGTAAGTCAAGCGAAATGTGTAGCTAAGAAAACGCCGCATTCGTATGTAAGTCTCAGTCTTTCAATATACATAGCAAATGTAGTTGCATTCAATAGAACCAATTTTGTGTTATTACCTTTAATATTAGAGTGAATTGACCTGTCGTCAAATATTCAAACCTAAAGGTAAGAATAGTACATTTAATCTGTCTTTGGATTTACGAGACTGAATTGACCACTCTAATATACAACGTATCAGTAAAAATGTGTTCTCTACTGGACGCAAATTTGCTATAGTGTATGTTTGTAAATTGAAAACAATACATACCGATTCTTTGAAGTATTGCAGCTGTAGGTTTATAAATTATTATTTTACTTTGCTCGAAATTTTTTACTTTTGATTATATTTGTAATCCAGCCTCCGCTTCGAATTTGTTATCGTAGCTTTTCTTTTACGATTAATTATCATTTCCAGGCACGTATACAGGGGGAGGGTTAAACTCCCTCCCCAAAAATTAATAGTTATGTAGTTTATTTATATGATTATCATTCATGGATAAATATTGATTATTGTAAATTTTATTTTGAACCCCCCAATATTTTTTTATGTACATGCCTGTTCATTGCTGCGATGGATGAGCGTCCATTGGTAACATTTTAGGGGTGGGGGTCAAAATAAAAAATTCTCAAATGAAAGATAATAATAATATTATCGTAATATTTATTAAGCTACAAGTTCATAATATTTATTGTCCAATTCAGGGGAGGAATAAGTACCCCCCTGTAATTGGCGTCCATGTGCTGATGCAATATTATCTAAATATGTTTAATATTATCATTTGTTATTATATCTGAGGATTTAATTAATCAAATTTTAAATTTATGGAATAGTAAATTACTTAAACGAAAAAAAAATGTTTTATTTTGTTTATTATAATTTGTAGTATTTTTTTTTCTTATAATACATATTAGTTTGAATACATTTTTATGTTTTTAAATTTATTTCATTTTGTTTCTTGTTTTTGAACGGTATATTATGTTTTATTATATTGTAGTATTGATAAAATAAAATATGAGAAAGGGGTCTGGGCCCTAGGGGACGTAGAACCATTTTTTCAACGTCTTCTCGGATTCTGACCAACTACAGAATCAAGCATTGTCGCTGACTATACTGAATACAACAACTATATTAATACAATGTAGGTATGTAAAATATAAATATATGATTTTAACTTTTCCTATATATGTCCTATCTTGTCATATATTAAGATTTAAATTCAATGTTTTAAATGTTAATAATGTATGTTTTAGCTGTTTTAGTTATTAAATTAATAATGAAGTCAAATTTCGTCACCATTTCCGACTGAACACGATTGTTGTTTGTTGATAATGAAATTTGTGTTAAATTTTGTGAGCAAAACGTTGTTTAAGTGGTAGTCAATTAAAAAAAGTCCTATCTTTATTCTATCGTTGTTGAAACACTATAATTAATAACACGATAATTAATCTGTTTTGTAACTCGTACAGTAGTCTTCCATACTTGTTTAATAAAATCATTTTAAATGTTATTAAGTCATTTATTCACATAAATAACTCTTAATTTTTATAGTTCAGTAAACAATAAACGTTTTATTCAAATGTTTATGATAATACATTTTTTAATTAAATAGGTAGGTATATACTTTTATGGCTGTATATAATGTTAATGAATACTGAATATTAATTAATTATAGGTACTATGGATTTACTTCATCTACTGTGTGTAGGTTATATTGTGGGGGTATATTTTGAAAATATCTTTATTCTGTACAAAAATTTCTCATTGTTTATAATATTAAATAATTTTTAATTTAAATCAGTTTTAATTTTTAACGAAATATATAATATTATAGATCCATGATGAATTTTATCCAATAAAATGTTTTGCTTTTAGGTAGGTAATAGTCATATATTATACTGTATGGCGGTCACATATTTTCAATGAATAAATAACATATTATGTAGCGATACCTATTCTGTAAAACCAAATAATATCATAAAGAATAATAGACGTATTTTTTTGGGTACCTGTAGACTATAGTACAATTTTTTGAAAGAAAAACACCATCTGTTATAAGATGTTGAATTATAAAATAAAAGTGTCAAAATAACAGTTTTGGCGTCTCTACGAAAATGAACAACACGATCGAATTGTTTTCATTATTTTTACCTGACAGTACCTATTTCAGTTCGATCATAGTCGAAACTCCACATTAATGGCGCATTCATCTTGACAAGTCCTCCACAGCAGATGTGCGTTTTTATATTATTATTTTTACCGAGTCTTTTGTGCGTTTGTATGTACGTATACAGGATGATTCATCAAGCTTGCTTACCTCCTGTTTTTATACAGTAATGCTATTATTTAAAATCTGATTTTTAATAAAACTAAAGAACATATTTTAATATTGTTGAGATATTTTATACTACTTCAGAAGAGTTCTACGGTGAATCTCCATTGGTTAGGTTAGGTAATTTAGTTAGGAGATACAAAATTCTGGTTTCAAAACCCACCTTTCCTACTGTAAATTATTTAGGAAATAAATTTCTGAAAAAATATAGGTACCAAAATCAAAATTTGAACGAGTAGTTTTAGAGCTATTGAATTTTATATAAGTAAAATATAAGTATAGTAGGCCGGAATATATTATATGGAGGCTACACCCACTATACGATGATTTAAAAATATTGGTAAGTTATATAAATTTACTAACATTTATAAATTCATAAAAATGGTTTAAGAATACCTAATAAATACTAAGTACAACAATAAAATAAAATTTATTTTATACTTTTGGAAAAACTATTTTAAGGATGATTGTTATCCTTATTATAAACATTTTAATTATTAAGAAATTACTCGTTCGAATTTTTAATTTGGTTCCTATATAAAAATTTTGAAAAAAAATATTCCCTAAATAATTTACAGTAAAAAATAGTGGTTCTCACTAAAAAACCAGTTTATAGCATCATGATTACTTTTTAAGCAATAGTTAAGTGACGTGGCAAAAGGGGTTAGTTGAGAGGCAGACGCCACTGAATTTTGTAAAAGGTGGTGGATTAGTAATGAGGGGTAATAATTTAGTTTTGACTATAGTATTTTAATAGTTTAATACGATAAACAGATAACAATATTACAAAAAATGTTTCTACCATATTTCTAGGTGCGTGAAATTTTATCGATCTGCCTCTGAATAATTTCAAGTTCATCAGGCTACTGAGAAGAACCTACAATAATTAATCTTAAAAATGTTAAAATGTGGTCTTTAAATATAATTAAAAATACCAAAAATTAGAATTTGAATAAATTTTTTATTGCTTGGAGAATCACTCTGTATAAGCCAATATACATGGCTAATGTTGTATTACCCATAAGTATAATATAACTAACGGAAATATGGAACTATTCGAAGATGTTTTAAACCTGGGGACGGGGACCAGTATTAAAACTGCTGTCCGTATTATAATGTATAATATATAATATAATTTATAAATATACGCTATGCCCATTTAATACCAGCATTTCGTTTACTTAAAATATATAAAAGACGAGTCTCGCGTGCAGTGTATATTATATATAAATATATTTACCCTTATTCGTCTTACGGAGTACTACTTCTCTTGAGGCGGAATTAAATGGCAGATGTACGCACGGAACCGTTATACAAAAAACCCACGCATACACGTAAGATCTCACCTGTTCGTCATATATTTATGTAATACACACAATACAATATATATATTATACATACGTGTACACATAATATCGTATATTATAATATATATTTATATATATACATATGATGCACGGTCCGCGTGTTACGGGAAACACAAAACTTGTTCCCACGCATTTGCACCCCTTTTTGATTGCGCTGTGCTTGTGCGTATGACGCGTGCATTTACAAAATCCTTCCGGTGAGACGATTCAATTTCGGCCGTTTATAAGAAAATTGAACGTACCCATTGGAACCGACATAAATTGTTAGTATACATAAGCAAATCATTTTGTAACGCAGTCTCGCGTTTTATGCTATCAAAGAGATAGTGTCATGTGCGTCTTGCACTTTTTATTTGTATAATATATAGCTACGGTGCTACGGATAAACGCCAAAAATGCATATAAAACATAAAATATAGTATAGTTATAAATATAACTATAAATAGTGTTAGTAAATACTTAATGTTCTCAACTACTAATGACTAAAATATAATACATACACAATACATATATATATTATATTATATTATTATTGTTAGTACTAAATTTAAAACAAAAATATAATAGGTAAATTATTATACATGCATGTTGTATAATGTTAATGCAGGCTCTTGGTTTTTAATAATACACTAATATATGTATACTATATTAGAAATTAAATAATAGTGAAAACTATTTAAACGGAATCGTATGGGACCAACTTTTTAAAAATTAAATTTAAGCACTTATCTTTTTCAAAAAAATAAATCACGAAGTGTTTTTTTATTATTGTTGCTATTTTTTCTTAAGTACCTATAATATATTATGTTATCTGATTGAAGAAACTATTTGATGAAGATATTTATCTTGCTGAGCAAAATTATAGTTCACCCATGTACCCAGTGGCGTATTTACGGGGGGTGTCTTGGGGGTTAAAACTCCCCCCAATTTTTTCCTAGTTATATTTATTACTAAAATATTGTTGAAGAATGACGAAATATTTTAAAACTGCTTTGAAAATTGAATAGGTAATATAGTTTTCATTTTATACCAGTTAATAGGAATTAGCTATTATGATTTTATAATTAGCAAAGTGTTATTTAAATTTACAATAAACGGTTAACTATTAGAACTAGACCAGTATTAGGTACGAAATTCTTAGAATATTGCATTATTTTTTTGTTTTTGTGATGTGCCAGTTATATTATTGGGTATCGCTTTATTATTTTTCTTCGAATACAAAATTATTATTATAAATTTAAGTGTTAAATCAGTTTTAATATGATATTCAGTTAAATCGTTTATACTTTATTTAT